>OU426997.1:5155012-5182512 GCA_911387935.1 Dolichovespula saxonica
GCACCTTCCGCGAGATAATCGACGTTTAAGACTTGGCGATAAACGTTACGTCGCTTAGTCCCTTTAATCTTATACCTCTCAGCAATTTAAGGAGGTTGTTTAATGTTTCCGTGGAAATGTGAAAGGATAGAAAAAGAAAGAAAGAGAAAGAGAAAGAGAGAGAGAGAGAGAGTGAGCTTCGAATCGCTGATGTATCATCAAGAAAAGGGCTTCAGGTCCCATTACACCTGACTTCTGGTCACGGTATTAAGACAACCATTGCGGAGATCTTTACGTAGAAAGGAACGGCAAAGGCAACGGCATCGCTCGAGAGTATAAGCCGGATTAATCTCCAGCAATTTATGTGGCATTATTCGCCAATCTTCCGGTACGTGAACGACCATTAAGCGGCGGATAAATATACAGCGAAGGAAAAGAAAATGCGAGAAGTTGAAGAGCAGTGTGGAAACAACAAGAGAGAAAGAAAAAGACTGACAGACAGAGAGAGAGAGAGAGAGAGAGAGAGAGAGAGAGAGAGAGAGAGAGAGAAATACGTAGGTTTAGAAACACTCGAAGAGTAAATTCTCTTCCGTCGTTGGTGTCTCGTTAAAATCATTTAAAGTTCTATGCATTTTAGAATGAAAATGTAACGTTTCCATTCGTCCAATCAATTCGTCTATAAGATTTCTTTATCCTTATCTTTCTTTTATTATTATTATTATTATTATTATTGTTGTTGTTGTTGTTGTTGTTGTTGTTTTATGACAAAGAACAGACATTATTTGTTTGTTATCGTTATAAACGAAAGATCGACGACGGGCATAGAGAAATATTCATAGGTTTCGTTGGATTCAGCAAGCGGAACGATGAAACTCGTGGGTAGCCGATCCCGTTGCTGTAGTTGAGCGGATATCTTAGCTTTGTGTCTCTCTTCCTTGAACGGAGAATCCTCGCGTGTCCAAATGTTTTAGATAAAATATCTACCATGATCGTATCGTAGCGTTGCTTTTAAATGTTGAAAAAAGTGTCGATAGATCGGAAGATCGAATCGAGTTGTACCGTTCGATACATTTTTTTATTATTATTATTCTTATTATTATCAGTATTATTATTATTATTATTATTATTATTATTATTATTATTATTATTATTATTATTATTATTATTATTATTATTATTCCGAGATAATACGTAATTGAAGTGTTACGTTAGGATTATTTTCAATGAGATCAACGAGTAGTATTTCAATCGAAATCATATATGTATATATATATATATGGATTCGTCATAACAGTTTAGATAACATTGGACAAAATTTAAATTAAAGATAACGATTTCCGTTCGTTTCTATATTTTTTATTTGTATTGATATATCATACGACGATTATTAATACGAATATTATCGTTGCTACGTAGTAGGGTTTAGAAACGATCGATTAAACGATTCAGCCGATAATCTATTTACTTTCTAACGCGTTGGACATTCGTCGAATTCCCAAGGCGATCTTTACTTTCGCCTCTTCATCCAAATCGCAGAAAAAGTTTTTATCGTTACCACGATCCTCGGGAGTTCGTGGAAGGAAGGACGAAAAACTCACCGGAGGATTTCGCTAGAAGCGGAAAGGATCGATGAGAATAAAGGCGAGAATGGAGAAAGAGAGGCGAGATATTGCGAGATCGTTTTCAAGATTACGGAGTAGATATCCATGAGAGTACGGTTGCTATTCTTCGTAGATGATACTCAGGCGATTCTGTCGTTTCACGCTAAATTCTTCGCAAATCTTATATCTTTTTCTCTCTTTTATCTCTCTCTCTCTCTCTCTCTCTCTCTCTTTCTCTCTCTCTCTCTTTTTCTCAACTTTAGATTACCTTTCTTCGTAAAGCACGTATATCTTTTTTATTCATTATCATTATCTTCTTTTTCTCGAAACATTCATTCCATTATCATTCCATAATCATCCATACTTAAGCTCTTCCGTGAAAAAAGAAAATATAATTGACGATTATATTAAAAGTAGGATAGATATCTAGTATGAACGGTTTTGATTTAATCATAGCAAGAGCCGAGACAAAACGATCGGTAGAAGTTTATCTAAGCATCTATCGAGGGCTCGCGAATCGAGAACTCCTCGATCGAATGTAGAACGTTGCTTCAGTGGGGTACAGTTACCTTGACACCGGAGAGCGTATCCTTGCGGATCATACGGATTATGGGATGCAAATGGGGTCGCATGGAGCCATTACGACAACAACCACGAACGCTTACCGTATTCGAATCTTTACCGTCATTTTATACGCCAATGGAACCGGCATTTTCTTCTTCGGTGATCACTACGAGTGTAATCAAGAACCACGATAAAACGTATTTACTTTACTCAGTATCTATACGATGTTTACTCGTTGAGATCGTGTTCTCGTTTTACAAAAAGATAAATAAAGAAGAAGAAAGAGAAAGAAGAAGAAGAAGAAGAAGAAGAGCAAATTCCAAAAGCAAATTTTTCGATATAAATTTTCTAGGAACGCTCGGGACGATAATTAATCTAATAATTAAAATGCGCTGTCGCTTTGTTTTTGGATTCTCCGAAAACTCGACGGAGTTACATTGCAATAAACAAACGAACCTGAGCGACCATATATATATATATATATGTATATATATAATATATATATAAATATACATATATATTTTTCTTTACTACCATCATCATTATGACAATACAACAGACAAAGGAACGATTTTTTTAAGAGTTGTTTCACGACTTGTCACGATTATCGCTAGGCATACTTTACGATGCACCATGCAAACGACGATAGCATCCTATCGAATATATTTAAACAGTCCTAAAGTGTTTTCCGTTATAAAGTGAATGATTATCTATTTCGGCCTTCCTCATAATGTCTTTTGTTTCTATCAGGAAGTTGTTTGTTGTCGTTGTTGTTGTTACTGTCGTTGGTCTTGTTGCTAGGAGAAAAAGTGATAGAGAAGTAAATGGTCGAACACGATCCGACAAGTAAATTGACAAATTAGAACAAATCTTTTGCCGGTTGAACGATCCTCTCGTTAGCGGAACGCAATATCGGAAGTTTGACTTTGGTGACCTCGTTAAACCATTTATAGTGGCCATTATAACGGTTATATCCATAGGTCTTTCTCTCTTTCACCATAAAGGTGCCCACCCGACTCGTGAAGGGTCGAATGGGAAATGCGTGTCAAGTTACAAATCCAGTAGAGGTTTAAATGTTACGAATGATTAATCATGTCAAGAACGTAAAAGCGAGGGAGTACAATGATATTCGATATATTATCTTAAAACCTCTTACTTAATATGATAACAAATCTAAAGATTTCTCCGCAGAGATCTTTCGCCTTTTTATCGTAAATCAAAGAATTCCATTCATTCAATTTTATTTACTTATAAACGTGTAGCATATATCTATTGTAATAACAAGTAAATTAGTTCATTCATCGATTTTATCATGATTCTACTCGTTTAATGTTTTCAATGTTTATAAATATTATATAAGAAGTTGATCTAAAATAAATAAATGAACTCCTATTGCCATCATTGATCTAACGTCCTTCCTTATCAAATATTTCTTCTTACTCTATCCATTCACAAAAATATTAATTATATGTCTACTTTATATACATAAAATATTTGTTTGTTTATACATATTTCCAGAGACTCGTGTTGAGATCGCAAACGAATTTAATCATTATACAATTAATAACTATATTTAAATAGTTAAATTTAGGAATAGATAAGTATAAAGAAAAAAAAAAAAGAACGCAAAACACAGTAGGTAGAAATCGTGCCGGCTTGTTTATTCAGTCTCGTTATGTTGGAAATCCCTTAATGATGCACGCATAACCGTAACCGACGTTTGTGAGGCAAATATCCCGCGAGTTCTCGATGGGTAATAAGTCCTTTTTACTCAAAACGTTGGAGCCTCGTTGAAAGGAAGGAAAAAGAGGTAGAAAGAGAGAGAGAGAAAGAGAGAGAGAGAGAGAGAGAGAGAGAGAGACAGACAGAGAGAAGGGATAATAATGTTCGAGGTCATGTAATTAGCCTTTGAACCGCAACGAATATATACCTTGTTAATTTAATGATTTCTTCTAACCAAGAAATGTGGCGTCAAATTAGAAAATTCGATCGAGTTGGATCATAGCTGTTGATTTTTTTTTTTTTTCGAATGATATATAGGTATATTGAACTTTTATTATTCATTATATCAGTACCTTGCTCTCTGTCTTTTTTTTTTCCGTCTTTCTTCGTGATGGTAATCACGTTATTCATCCACGCAGAAATGGCAATCACTCTTAATTTACATACTCGTTTACCAGCGAGTTCTCTAACTCTCTCTCTCTCTCTCTCTCTTCTTTCGCGATAGTAGTTGAAGTTAATTCTTTGGAAAAATTTGTAAAACGAAATGAAACTCCTGACGGTAGGGATATATACTCATGTGGGCCGCCCGCGACGATGCGTTTACGTTTTTAAAAATTCTAGAGTCTTTTTAGCTATTGTGCGACGGGTATACCGGTCGGTATGCTTGTCCGATTCTTGTAGCCGATTAGTCAAGGGGAACTCACGAACGTGCGAGCGTGTTACACCGCAGCATGTGGCACATGAATAGTTATGAGGAATACGTGTACTTTTTTGCGTGTGACCACAGTGATCGCCAATTCACCAAAAACTGTAAACGATGTTTCTCGGGGTATTAATTTTCTTTCTTAGAAAAACAAGAGAAAAAAAAAATAAGAATAAAAGAAAGGAGAACAAGTAAAAAAACAAAAAGGAAGATGAGAGGACAGTTGGTACAACTCTTTTCGCATTTTAATCGTATCATTCGCGTCGACAATTCCTTTGCCGATGTAGAAATATCGATAGGTTACGTTTATAGATATTTGTAAATAAGAATTTACGATGGAAATTTCAAAGAATTGGCCACCACTGGCGACGGTTTTGCGTACCTTCGTGTATTCGATCGGTTTAGCAAGGATTATTTCTGTTGAAAAGGATCCGCAGGACTCGGATCCCATTCGTCGCGACGTCGAGAGAGAGAGAGCTTACACCACTACCTACTTCGAATCAAATTATTGCGTGGTCGCGTGTGTGCGTTCACCGAGTTGTTATACAAAAGGGGACGAGCGTACCGTGGAAAATTATGCGAGTGTACGAAGGAATTGCAAGTAAGTGCCCGGTAATGGACAGGTACATACTATTTCACGAGGTTCTACGCATCGGGACTCGTTTTTTTTCCTTAAGAAAAACTCACGATTTCGAGTCTATCGAACTTTGTTATCTTGATAATCCTACGTAAAACTATCATTAAATGGCATAAACTTGTACGTTATAATATTATTTGATGGGATTTATGAAGAAGAAAAAAGATGAATCTCTTAAATTCCATTTGTTTTTCTTTTATCCGATAAAAAATCAATTCGGTTATGCAATTTAAAATAGAAAATATTTATTTTTAAGTTGGCATCAATAACGGCTCATAATATTTTATACAAGCTAATTGTTATATACATTTATATATACACATACACACACACAAATATATATATATATATATATATATATATATATATATGTATATATATATTTGTACATACATATACACACACATATATATATGTGTGTGTGTGTGTGTGTGTGTGTATGTATGTACATATGTATGTATGTATGTATGTATATAAAAACGTGTGTACGGTTTATGTGCGTAGATTTATGTGTATATTTTTTATATGAACTCCTTGCCTAATCGACATCGACATCTTAATGGGCCGCGTAAATTCGTGGGACGGGTACCAGCCACGAAAGTTGTTTATTTTACGCTATACCTCACGAGCGCATCATTTTTATAAGTACCATTATGTGGAGACTGTATCCGTAGGGCAGCTTTATTAGCGAGCTATCCGAGCACGCATCTATACCAGCCACGATCATTTTCTCAAGAACCTGTCAATTATTTAGATTTATGATACTTCTCTCTTTCTCTCTTTCTTTCTCTTTCTCTCTCTCTCTCTCTTTCTCTTTCTCTTTCTCTTTCTCTTTCTTTTTTCAACAGTATTATTATAGCATACTTACATAGTTTTCATATACCATGAACTCTCGGCGAACGTAATCGCAATATCATGGTAAGTTTATCAACATTTTTCTGATATTTTCAGAGGAGATGGAGATACTTTCGGTTATGAACGATCAAGTATACACAGAAAGAAAGAGCAAGAGACAGAGAGAGAGAGAGAGAGAGAAGTTAAAGCGAGGTCTGGCATAACTTTTTATCGGGCGATGACAAATCGATATTACTCACGCCATCTTGCATTTAGACCGGTTCTCCACTCGGACGATTCTCTCTCGGTTCGTTCCCTCTTAATTAATTCCCGCGCGCTCCGCTATAATCAATTTTCTGTCTTCTTCGAACTATACTGGGTATACGTATATACCTGTATGTAGGTATAGGTCGATACACAAACACATAGTTACACAGTTAACGTGTACGCGAGCGCCCGCGTGCCGTAATATTAATAAAAGAAAAAGAAAAGAAAAAAAAAAAAACCTAAGAAAAAGGGACATCTCACGAATAGTAGCATCTGTTGGAGTGGAGTGGTTTGAATGATCGATATTTCTTCCTCGTGTGTTGTCTCATTCGTTCGGAAATTTTTGTCCTTGATAAATCAGAATACTCTTCCGAGAAGAAACATGTGTGCTCTCGTTCGAGAGTTACCAAATATCGAAGGTGTAATTCGTAAATCTATTAAAAACTACGAAAGCGGTACATCGTCAAAGAATTCCACTTTATAAGTTTTCCTTTTAGCTTTTATGTGGAGATGCATAGAAGGTGAGTGGAAGATCTATTGCTTGGAGCATCCAGACCTTCTTGGCTTGCTTCATATGTAAATCTCGAGCCATGAGCGGCCGAAGAGCCCGTTATTAACGGAGCGAAGATGCTCGGGTTACACACATACATACAAACATACATACATACATACATATATATATATATATATATATATATATATATATATACACATACATGCGTACGTACATATACAGAGATACATACGTATGTTAACTCACTCCCAATTTTTTTTCCCCTTTTTTCTTGAAACAACTTTACGGCTAGTCTTTCGTCCGCTCGAAAATATTTCGGTGATCGTCTTAAAAGATACGATTCGAACGAAAGATATGAATCAGAAGGTGAAGATGAAGAAGAAGAAGAAGAATGTTTTCATTATGTTTAATCCTTTTTACTCGAGGCGTGATAACAATAACCATTTTTTTTTTTTTTAGAACTCACGAGTCACGTATCACACGAGACACATTCATTTAATTAACAAAACAAATTAGTAAGAAACAGTACTATTTAAAAATCTCTTTGAAAGTAGATAAATGCGTGATCGTTAATGTTACAGATAAGTAATACATCGAAAGCACGAAGAAAAATCAAATTGGAGTTATTCGAAAAGAAATTAGGAAAAGGATTAGGTGTAGTACAAAGGGTTGAATACTTAATATAAAAATAAATAAACAAATAGAGAAAAAGAAAAAGAGAGAGAGAGAGAGAGAGAGAGAAGGAGGGGTGGGGGGGTGACGCAAGGTAGGTGACCTTGAATATAAACGTTCAAGGCCACCCTTTCACTCGTGAGCTTTTACATCGAGCTTCACGATCTTACATTACCTTTTATTCTCGACAATCCTGGCACGATCCTTGCAAGAATAACAGGCCTGCGTGTACGTTTTAATGATGCTAAGAATAATGGGCCCTGGGAGCCCTTCCGTAAGGGATCTTTACATCTTCTTCGTTCTCTCGTTGTGGCTAATTAACGACTGGTAAGAAACGTGGATGGGATATATACGTGGGGAGAAGAGAGGTATGGCGCAGGGGCGTCGGAGGGGTGGTGGGAGTTCAAAGAGTAGAAGAAAAAAAAGAAAAGAAAAGAAAAGAAACGAAAAGAAACGAAGGAAAAAATAAAAGCTATTGGTAATTTTTCTTGTCTTTCTTGTCGTGGTCAACGGTAGTCCATTATCCATCCTCTTCTATCGTTAAGTTGCTCGCATGCTTCGAGAGTTCCGCACAATGTCCGCGGAAATAGCGGCGAGTGCTCCAGTCGTCGCCTTGTTCGGCCGTACCGGTGCGAGCACGGCAAGCGCCACGTTTCCCAGGGTTGTTGAAAATAAAGGAGAATGAGAGGATAAGGAAACGAAACGAGGAGGAAAGCATGTTCCTCCATGATGTTATTCCGCGGATAGAAAGAAATTTCTCGTTTTGTTAGCCGGAAAATAAACAATCTCACTTTGTCTTAAGTTATTTTTCTCTTATTTCGATGTTTCGCTTAGTCTTACTCGGTTACGTGTTCAATTAAAATACTCCTACACGCTCGATAAATAATCAAATGAGAAACGTACTACTATATACTTAGCGATGCATCGAACATATCGTATTATTATAATATCGCAATACATTCAAGATTATTTTTACGTTGTACGATTTACAATTTAACGTATTGGAATTGTAAATCTATCGAATTGATTAAGTAATAAATGAAAACGGTAGAAACGTAAATAGGAATGTAAATACGTGATCGTACTTAATGAATTATAAGTGTAAACGTTTTTTACGATTTTGTAAAGTCGAGTTAAAGAAAGAAAAAAAAAAACAGAGAGCAAAAGAAAAATCGACGATTTTTTTTTTTTTTTAAATATTTCATAACGAAGTGTTCCAACTTTTAGTTAATAATAGTAGGTATGAACAAGTTTTTAAATCTTCACGCATTCATACGTATATATATATTATATATACAAACACACACGCAGAAAAACATGATCAGGAATGGCGCCGAAGTCGATTATTGAATAATTAAAACGAGCATTTCTTGGTGTGGCATGCGCTTGAGCACCGCTGTATGGTCGTGTCGTCGAGATAACAGTAGTACGTTCTGGGCGTGCACGCACAATTTCCCGAGAGACTCGGCCAAGTATGCGAGTAGTATAGTCCCCTTGTTGTTATAGTTGCACGACGTGAAGTCAAAACCAAATCCGCGGATTTAAGATTCGTTCGGTACCGTTCGAAATTCGAGTAGTAGTCGGTATTTCATGATCAGTTTCGAAAATTCCTTGTAATATTTCACGTTTTAGAATTTAGATATGTCAATATATCAATATATTTCTTATAAAAAGTTAATCAAAAAATTTATCAAAATTAAATACAACGTCGATAGAAGGATATCCTTCAGTGACATTTTATGTCATTGATAATTTCTTTAATTAGATCACCGTTACATCGACATGTTCCTTCTTGCATAATCCTAATTTTTCCATTGTATTTCCTCATTAAATTCGATTAATTATTTCGTTTCTAATGATTGATAAATAAATTCCACGAACGTATTATTTAAAAAAGAAAATAAATAAATAAATAAAGGATATCTTTCAGCGCCATTTTTGTCATTGACAATATCGTAATATAGATCATCGTTACGAGAATATTGACGGGTTTCTTTTTAGAATCCAAATTTTTCTATCCTCCGAAGGACCTTTTGAGCTCATATAATTATTTTACTTCGATCGACGAATAAATTATTTCAAAAAAGAAAAAAAAAATAAAAGAAGGTAAAAGAGAAGATATATTGTCTAGCGCCATTTCTTCGGCATATCGTCAGGTCGGTAAGGTAGTTTGTAAACGTCGCATTTACCGTTTCAACGTCGTGCGTAAATGTCAAAATTAGTTTCTAGTATGTATTTATTTATTAAGCAAAGCACGTGCCAGGCGAGAAATACAGAATATTTTTTCATGCGTTTTCCGCACGTACGAACGATAATCGATTCCGCATGTTGTCTTCTCATTCGTGTACGGAAAACTGTCGGCAAAGAGTTTCTCTGTTCTTGGACAGTATGATCGAACCGTTAGATATACATATCCATAGAAATTTTTATCTCGAACTAAAGATACTTTCTTACTTTCTACGACTTAACTTAAGTATTATATTTTTTTACTAAATAAGAAGATACCCTTCTAAGCTCGTTTTCGTTGTGCATCAACCGTGAGACTCATTAATTCCTAGCATAAAGGTAACGTTAAAGGAGAAAGGGGAGGGGAGAGAGAAAGAGAGAGGAAAAAAGGTGAGGAAGAAGAAGATGTACAAAAAAAGAAAAACTGTATAATGTTCGAAGGAGTCTCGGACTAACTGTATTTTTCATTAGCGTAACAGCAGTGTGGAAATGATATCTCGTCTGGTGAATTCAAACATGGGCAAAAATATTTTGCTCGTTATAAGTTATCTAAAAACGTTTATATAGATTTATATGTATATAGATAATAGTTCAGAAAATTTGGATATTACTCGCTCGGTAATGTGTACTTTCTTTTTCTTTTTCTTTTAATTTTTTACTTTCACTATTTCTAATCGTAAGTGTCACTTTTCATTCGTTATTACTTAATAAACAAATTTATCAAAGAAAAGAAATAAAATCAAATAAGAACGTAGAATCAATCAAGATTTGGATAATTTTGAACGTTCTCGGGTTAGTTTTTGTTTTTTTTTTTTTTCTTTTTTTTTCAACGACAGACAGAAAAGAGAGAAAGAGAGAGAGAGAGAGAGAGAGAGAGAGAGAGAGAGAGAGAGAGAGAGAGAGGTAGAATGCTACTAGTATTATTTGCGTAGGAGCAATGATTTTGCACGCGTTTAGTGCTCGTTAGTATGCTCGTGGTTTGTTCAACGCCACGCGGAACAAAGAAAGCGTGACGAAGTCGGGTGTGTATGTAAAAGAAAGAGAGAAAGAGAAGAATGCTGGACACCCGCTACGTGTCATGGGCCAGCAATTAGAATACTTGTCCATGGGAAAAAGTTTGCAAAAAAAGAGTTTGTACAGCCGCTACCATATTGTTCATCCTTGTCCATCCATTTCAAATAGATATATATTTTATATTTTTCTATGTCTCCGAAATTATCTAAAATGTAAAACGAAACTTTTCCTTTTGTCGAACTAGATATTACATTTTATGTATTGTACACGAACTCGCTATCAGTTAAATTAATTATTATATATATTTATTATTAATTATTTATTAATACCTTGGCATGATCTTAAACAGAAGGGAAACTTGATAAAAATATATACGAATCAATTATGTGATATAATTATTAATGTAAGTTAAAAGTTGTTTCACCATTATACGATATACTTAATGTCAACAAATTTATTTATAATTCCCTGAATGGAATATTATCTCATATTATATATTATATATTTATATAGAAATAATATTTTAAATCGATAAAAAGAAAAAGTACGATAAGTACTAAACACGAAATGTCTCGCTATGATCGATATTATCGACCAATTACAATATAGCGCCTCTATATAGGAATTTAATTTTGAAATCGAAAAAAGAACAAGTTGTAAAAGAGAAATTATTGTTAGGGAGCATCATTAGCAGCTCGTGGCGTGCGACGAAAATGGAATTCGAATGTCGTACTTACCATTTTGATACGGCAATTTAACGAGAATTATATTTGATATAATTGGAAAAATTCAATAAAGGCGCGCCATATTGTTATTTCTCTCTCTCTCTCTCTCTCTCTCTCTCTCTCTCTCTCTCTCTCTCTCTCTCTCTCTGTCTCCTCTTTCTAGTTGCGTGCCACATATATTTATTTCTTGCATGGAAAACTATAGTCCATTACACCGTCATTATCGAATCGAATTATCCAAGAGGGTTTATAATCACGTCTATAAAAAAAAAAGCGTAATTATAATTAGCATTATTGAACGCACGGAATCCGAGTTTGCGCTCGTTAGAGAAAGAAAAAAAAAAAAAGAAAAGGAGATAGAGAGAAGACAGTCATAAGAAAATTGCATGGTGTGCGAAAGAGAAGATATTTCACGGGATTCCCTTCCTCAGTCTCAAACTCTTCCTCCGTCTCGTTTCTTCCCACGTAGGAAACGTGGTTGTAAAATTCACTGAGGCAATAAATAAAAGAAGTGCCACAAAAGCGTCCAACGGGGACGTAAAGCGTGTCACTGGTTCTCTCTTTCTCTTTATACGTTTATTTATGTATGTTCCTTCGTTACTTGCACTTGCAATTAACTTTACCAGTTTTCGTTCCCTTTCTCGCGAACGTTATCGCATGAATTTCATCTCGAAAGAATAATAGAATGAAATGAAATTTACGTTATAATGTAACGCAAGAAGAAAAGAAAAGAAATGAAAAAAATAAAGAAAAAAAAAAGAAAAAAGAAAAAAGAAACGAAGCAATTTTATTGTTTACAATGATACACATATTATATCCAATGGGAATTCCCCGGTGAGTTTTAACGTAACAATTATTTTACATTCGAGGATAAAATTTTTTTCGTTATTTACAGCATTCGAAGATTTCGCGGCGAATGAGTAATCGTGACTTAAAGCTTGAACTATGAAGCTTCGAATCGTACACAGTTATACGAAGGTAGTTCAACCGTTCTTCGAAGATTATCCAGAGATTCTTGAAATCTCGTAAAACGTACGGTAGCAGGTGTTCGTTCGAAGTCAACGGATTTTCTCTCTCTCTCTTTCTTTCTTTTTATTCATAAGTACCATCATTTATTTTCTTTTCTGTTTCTTTCTCTCGGCGTACTCAACGTCCACGTTCGATAGATACGTAGTAAGTACATGTAAACGTCTCGAAAATGTCTTTGAAGAATTCTCGCAAGTAAGTATTAACTCGAATTTTATCTATTCAAACGGAATCGATCCCTATCCGATAGGTAACCGAGCTAGAGGTAAATAATTTCGTACGAATAGAGCGATAATGAACGGCATTAAAGTGCGTACGCTCGTTCGAAGGATCTTCTTGTAATCCGATTTGCTTCCGCGAAGCAACATCGACGCTGTGATTTACGACTTTTCGCTCGGGTAAATGCGCTCTTTACAGGAACTTACATTCATACGTGAGTACACGGGATGGGCCAAATAAATTGTTACGAGCTGTTATCCTCCGGAACCCATTAGAAGTAGTGATTTGAAATTGATTTGTTTTTTCTTCCAGGACTAGGAAGCACGAGTTATTTTATCTTATTCGATGGCAATGTAAAAATACAAAAATCTAAACACCGTGCATTCCGTTAAAAAAAAAAAAAAAAAAATAAAAGAAAAGAAACAGAAGTGAGGTCTCCGTTTTTCCTTCAATTGGAAATTTTCTATACGCGTTTATTCCTCGAATAATAATCATCCTTGGGTCATCCTACATGCGATTACCATCGCTAGTATTTAGTGCGAGTTTATTCCATCGGTTGTAACAACGGTAAAATTCTAATGCGACTTTTAACGTCGATTTATAATCCTGGAATTTATCGGCGCATCTTCTGGAAGTATTTTCGAACCACGGATCGGAGCATCGAACGATCCTACCGTGCATGACGAACGTATTTTTCGAATGAGTTACTCCTCATAAATGTCAAGTCGCGTTCTAATCAAGGTCAACGGCCTAATATCCGACCAACGACGATGACCCTCGATGAATGTTGACGTCGGAAATCAAAAAAGGAAAACGTAAGAAAAGGAAGCGCTTGCCTCTGGCTTAAAAGAGAATACAGGTCAGTGGCACTGACTGTTATAATTGCGTTCACTATGTCAATCGATCGTCTGACGATTTCATTAGAGACGAAGCTGATTAATCGTTTTAGGGCGCGTTTCCTGTTTGAAACGAAGGGATCAATCGTTCATTTGATTACAATAGATTCTTTATAGTAGGTATACAACCGTAACCTTTGTCTACTGATATAAAGTTTTATTGCAACAATACATGTACATATATGTGTGTGTGTGTTTAAGAATAATGGAAACAATAATCTAACGTTCGCAATTAAGCTTTAATGCTTCGGCTATTTCTACGGAATCCATCCTAATTAGTAGAAATTTATGAAGCAAATTCTTCTCGAAGTTATCGACCGTCCGTAGTTCTCAACGAGTTCTCATTGAATCGGTAGATATGGAAAATTCGGTCAGCTTTCAAACGTATAGAAATGCATCGTGGTTGAATATTAACCAACGTAGCTCCGTTATCATTGTAAAGGGTAATCATTACCACCGATATTAAGTTCAATGACGTCTCGTAGTCCTTGTTTAGAAATTCCATGTGGCATTTTGTAAAATATAAAATCTTTGTCACGACGTTTACGATCTATATGCTCGTAAAAATCTTTTGAAATAGACTCGTTATATTATAATCGATTAAGATAAGGATTTTTTGAATGTGTATTGGGATAAATCTTGGGTGACTGGTAAAAACGTATAAGTAAAAGAAAGAGAGTAAGAGAGAGAGAGAGAGAGAGAGAGAGAAACAAACGGACAGAACGTGCTCACGCATCTTACGTCAACGGCAATGACTAACGGTAATAATCTCCAAGGCTGTGTAACGCCAGGGAGACCAGTCAAGTTCAAGATCCCAAGGCTCGATGATGTGAGCTAGTGAAAGAACGAGGAGAAAAGTTGGAGGAGAGCGAGAAGGCACACACACACACACACACACACACATACACACACACGTGCGGATTTATATGTAGATGTATAGGAAGAAACCGAGTGACCGAAATAAAGATGACCGTTCAGAAATAGCCAGGGTTAGCTTCTGTACTTGCGCTTGTATCCACTATAATAAATTTAATTGCATTTCAATTGGCTTATATTCTTTGTCCGTACAAATTATAAAAGTTCACGTGCATTATATCAGATCGAATAAACGTGTTTCTTTCTTATTTCTGAACTTAGGAGCTTCATATATTATTATGAGCGACGTCTGTGAAATTATGTCGAGATTATTTCGAAGGAGTCCTTTGGATCGCATTAAATAAGTCCACCAATGACAAGAAAGAAATGAAATAATGCAATTCTATTCCTTTTACTTCAATATTTATAAACTTCGTAATATTGCATATCGTATAACATATTATGTATTAAGTACACGTTAATTATATCAATATATAAAATATAAAAAAGAAGACTATACGAATAAATATCTAATGTAACATAATAATGCATACATTTTTTCTTCAATTTTACGTTCTCAATAAATCAAACACCTACTCCTACTGTTCCAACGATTTCACGTGCCACCTCCTAGTATGTTATATTCTATTCGAAAATTCCTATTACGAGAGGGATGAAATTTTGTTCCAAAAAATCTTAATTTGTATCAGGATCTCATAACTCGCGAAGAGGTGGCACGATTCCGCATGCCACCTCCTTGCCGATTATGTTCTCCTGTTCGAAAATTCGATTTAGGAGCAGCGTGAAAAATTTTCTTCCCAAATCTGAATTTGTAACAGGATAACATAACTCGTGAAGAGGTGGCATGCGAAATTATGCCACCTTCTCGTCGGTTATGTTCTCCTGTTCGAAAATTCAAATTACTGATGCGCAGAAAATTTTCCCACAAATCTGGATTGGTATCAAATCACATAATGAACGAAGAGGTGGCACGCGAAATTGTGTCATTCCCTTAGAAATTTCATTATTCTGAAAAAATCGAAAATTTTTCTCGTGAAGAATACTTGATTCTTTTTCTTCTATTATTTATCATTAGAGATTTTAAAAACGTTTTATTATTTACAATATACATTTTATTGTTTCATTATTTATTTACAATAAATTAATTAATCTCTCTTTTTTTCTATAGGAATAATACTATATCTAAATATATAGGAATAATATATATATATAATACTATATAAAATAATATTTTTGAATAATAATATTTATTAAACAATTATAAGGAACTTATATAAATAAACTAATGCTGAGAATAAATGTTTATATGCAAAAATATACGATATACTATAATACATTTTCCTGTTAATCGTTTCGCTCTTGAAAGTTTTCTTCTTAATCCAATATACGTTCCATTTTGCATTATTTTGTTGATATCCAAATTTTCAGACACTCCAAGTTAATAGCTTGTAATATTCAGTGAACAAAAATGTCCAATGAAGTGTTTACAGCTCAAGAATAAAGGGAGTATGCTTGCTTTTGTACTTCTAGTTGGTTTTCTTCAACGATGTACATAGAACTTCGTGATAGCACATAACAAAAAACTTTAATTCAAGAGTATGGAGGTTCTGTCAACAAATAAAATAAGTTGTATTATTGCCTTATAATACAATGGTTTGTTATTAATCAAATGATGAATAATAATATTATATTTATAATTTATATATATATATATATATATATATATATATATATATATATATATATCGTCACCTGTTAAGTAGTACGTATTTCCTGATTATTTGTCATATAAACATTTGAATTTTCTTTTATTTAGAATCGTAATAAAAAAAAGAAACTTGTCGAACATTTTAATATAATAAAAAATGTAATTTCATTTCTTAAAAGTATAACGAAAGAAAATTTAATTATAAAGAAAATAGTCTATAAAAACTGTATGTTCGTTTTATATGTATATATCCGATAATTTCCCTAAGTATTGAACATGCAGAAAGATTTTTTACATTTTTAATACTTAGTGAAATAATCGCGCGTATGCATTTAAACTGAACATACTGTATATATAATTTCAGTATAAAATTTAACATATCACGAAGGTGGTGTAAGTTATGACCACTTAAGTTATGATAACCTAAAGTTATATCATCATGTAACACAATGACTATACTTTTTATTTAAAATTATATTACGAAGTACATTTATATACATAAAAAATGTATAGCTATTGCATTAAACTTATGCTTTAAAGACATCATATTCGCATCCATGTAACAATATTTTCTTATAACGGTTATCTTCATGTTATATTCTGCATTTAATATAGCGTAATATCACTTATATCTAATTTGTATCGCTCCGTTATAAATGATACAGGAATGTTATCGGTTTCTTCTCCTAACGAACAAAACCTTTTACAGAATAAATTTTGAATAATCGTAATGAATAATTTATCAAACAATAGAATAAAATTGTGTCAATATATGATCAACCAAAAGAACAGAGAAAAAAAAAAGAGAGAAAAAGAAAAGAAGGATGCAGGACATCTTTGCATCATTAACACCGGCCATAAGTGAAGTATATATTCTGTAGGCCTACGACGAGAACTTAATTTCTCGTCGTCATTAATTTGTATTGTACAAAAAGTTCGAGTTTCGCACCTGCATCGCCGCTATGATCGCTTTAACAATCACAACAAGTCGCTCATTCGACTCGTTCTTAAATTATAAATAGTTAAATACACTTGTCTATATAAGATTATTTACCATGTTACAATAAAATCAATTCATCATCCGTTCGAATGATATACACTTAAAACCGACCTTCTTACAAAAATCATTATAAGTTTTCATTGGTTAGATTGTTATCGTAAAATGATGTATACACACACATAGGCTGGGCTCGTATTGAAAATACACTGCAAATGAACTTTTCAATAATTCGACATTGCTCTTGTTCTCTTTCATTTGTTTAAATTTCTAAGGACAACATTTAACAAACACTTGAGATTCTTGCGATAAACGATATATCCATTTTTTGTTCATCGTGAGATATACAACTATACAATGTATATGTGTATATATATATATATATATATATATATATATATATATATATATATATATATATATATATCATATAATATATATATATTTTTTTTTATTTCGTTTGTATGCCAAACACTTTACATATACAATATATTCTTCTAATTCGTTCTTTTTATTATATCAATAAATGTTCTTAAATTCATCTCTGCTTTCGTAAAATGCATGACACAAAAATAAATGCTTGTATCTGAAGTATATTTTTCTCCTATCCTCCTTGTCTCTCCGCCATTTTCTCTCTCATTACTAGCTCTCACTAACTCTCACACATTCTTCTTTCTAACATTCTCTCTAACTCTCCCGCATTCCTCGTCAACGTTACACTCTTTATTAACCATACGTTAATAAACCTTTTTACAAAATATCACAAAAATCACACCAGCCTTTGTCCGTAGTAAGAAAATGAAATCATCGTGAAAGGTTCTTTTAACATATACAAAATACGAAGGACAATCTAATACATATATAATGTTTTTTTTTTTTTTCAAATATCTAACGTCATTAAAATTGTAACAGATTACGGGATAGGTAATATGCATCGGTGCATCTTTGCATGCTCGAGCAAAAAAAGAAACGAAAACTCGTTACACGTTCTACATTACGCAATGTATTCAATTTTGGCAGTGTCTCCCATGGCAATTTTTACACGGCAATAATAAAACACATGAAACTTTAACAAACGTACGCGCAACTTGTACCGTTATATCCAATAAAATGTTACTCAATTTTGTAATATCTCAATAAAAATTCATCCTATCTCACAGAACTTTGTGCTTCGTAATACCGTCCAAGGGATATAAATCGAGCACGCACATGTATAATTATTAATAATACCGTTGCCACTTCTACAGCGTTACAAATATTATCTTAAAGCGAAAAATTTAATCGTTCCAACGATAAGAGAAAGACGTCAGACAATCAGAAATTGTTAAAAACGTTTGAGCGTAATAGCCTTCGCGCTGTCGTACATTGGCAATGAGTATAAATACACTGATTGTGCAAAACGTACATTTTTTTTTTTTTTTTTTGAAAGAAGAAAGAACTTTTATAAAATTCGTCAACGAAGTAGTACTCGTTTACCTTTTCATCATAATTGTTTTCAAATATAAACACACGAATATATCTTATGCCAACGAGCACGCTAAAGATGCACTTCTTTATTAATCCTCTATAACTCAATTTTTGTTTGTTGTCAAACAAAATATTATCCAACGTGAAACTTAATTATATTATACTTAACTTAGACTAAAGAAATATTAACATTTACGATAAGAACTTAATATTGATTGTGACTTGTGACAAAAAAATAAAGATAATATTTAACGAATACAATGTTTCACTTCGAAGTAATATTAATTTATAGAGGATTATTAGCTATCACTCTTAATCGCCCGTTGTGTTACACAAATAATACAAAAATCTTTCATGTTATTGTTTCATAATACACTACCGTTCACGAGGACTTCCGGCTGTGCCGTGACAGCTTTTTCTTCGTAAATAAGAATGTTTTCTAAACAGATTAAAATCATACACGTATGTAGGTGAAAACAAAGCGCCAGTGACCAGCACAACGCACATAGTATCTTTGCCATATTTTTATTATTATTAATAATATTATTATTATTATTATTATTATTATTATTATTATTATTATTATTAAATTTTTTTTTGTTTTTTATTTTCTTCTTTTTTTCTCCTTTCTGTTTTTCTTTTTTTTTTTGTTTCCTTTTGGCAGAAGACGAACAATGTATCTTTAACTCTACTGTCTTTTTAATACACTTATCAAATTCTGATTTCAATGCAATCCAGCCAGCCAATGGCGTGAAAGACTTCGCGTGCAATATATAAATCAGAGCTAAGAAACAACGATACATATATATACATATATATATATATATATATATATATATATATATATATATATATATCGCAACCTGAGACGAATTATATAATTAAGAACTTCAAAAGACTCGTACAACGATCAATTAAATATATCGTACGATTCGTTGTTCTTACCTTAATTTAATCCCTTTCATTGTAAAAGACGCATATATACGTTTTCAAAAAGTTCCTGATTACTGAAGAAAGGCGTACGTGTATATATCCAATCAATTTTGCGGAAAACAAAACATTCATTGTTTGCTTAAATTGATAATAAAATTAAATGGATATGGTATATATGTTGCGTATCAGCAGATTATGTAATAATGAATGATTAAGGTATAATAATGGCTATAATGTGTTCTTCGGCTTGCATCATGTTATGTAAATGTCATTGTACACCACGCGGCAGATAATTTCCATTTAAAATTTGCCGCAATCAAAAGGGTTAATACGAAGTACGTTAAATGTAACAGTGAAGTATGATCATTATATACAAAACAAAATTATTTACACCAATAATGGAAAAAGTTTCTTTGATGTACAGAGTAGATCCAACAATAGATTAATTTTCAAACAATTGTACAATTCACTGCATAAATGTGACGATTCTTTAGTCTGCTCGCGAAGTCTTGTATGCATTCTTCTCTCTCTCTCTCTCTCTCTCTCTCTCTCTCTCTCTCTCTCTCTCTCTCTCTCTCTCTCTCTCTCTCTCTCTCTCTCTCTCTCTCTCTCTCACTCATGCTCTCTCACTCTCTCTCTTTCTCTTCCTTTCCCTCTCACTCTCACTTACTTTATATTTTATGTACGTATAAGATGTACAATACGATTTCATAACGTATATGGAAAGCAAGTACGATAAGCATAAGATTGTATTTTATGCATTATATATATATATATATATATATATATATATATATATATATATATATATAACGTTGTATCGGAAATATATATATATACCATTTTTTCTTTAATAAACACACTCCAAACACTGTCAACGACACGTAACACAATACTTAAATATGAGTATAGCTCGAAATTGGATTGAAAAAGAAAGAAAGAAGAGACAAAGGAAAGAAGTAAATTATTATCTTTCGAGGCATTAAATATTATGCACAAATGAATAATTAATTGCCTTTACCGGTCGAATTTTCTTTCATTAACTCTATATAATATTACTGTTAATAATAGAATTATGTTCGTGCCTGTTGACGGTTTTTGTTTCTCTCTTATCTCAAACCTCGGTATCCTTCGTTGTTGATTAGTAAGACACTGGTAAGAAGCTTTATAACAGACTTCCAATGTTAACGGAGGACCGAAAATCATTTTTCTCCCGTTTGTGTATCTTTTTCTTCGAAAAACTGTATCTATAAAGTTACAACTTTTTACAACGAAAATGGATCGTATACTCTGTGATCGACGATTAAATAAAAAGAAAAGAGAAAGGAAAAATTAAACGGAAAAGAGAAGAAAAGAGAAAAGAAAAAATGTCAGAGAGAGAGAGAGAGAGAGAGAGAGAGAGAGAGAGAGAAAGAAAAAAAAATAAAAAGTTAGATTACCCAATAAGAAGCGACAATTAACGGGGCTCTCTTCCCTCTTCGTAATAATCTTACACGGATAGTACTCGGCATTACACAACTCGTTCATGAACGACAATATTAACTCGACAAAAAAACTTCACATTTTGTTTGTTTGTTTGTTTTTTTTCTCAATTCTTTGTTGTCTATCAAAGAACGCCATCGAAGGATCGTCGACGACTTATAAGAAGACACGATCGACGATATCTCATCACCGTAGGACTGCTCATGGATTATCTTTCCAAATGAAACATACCGAATCCATGATCTACATATATCTTCGAGAAAACGAGATTCCCTCGTTTCCATTCCCTCAACAGATTTCCCCTACCTCCGCGGTAACGACGTTTCTCAACTCATTTTCAATATGATCGATGATCGCTAACATTTGAAACGAGTAACACTTCATTTTGCTTCGTCTTGCTCCATCGGTTCCTCGGAGACTTCTCGGGAATGATCCGGCGTAGTTCTATAGAAAAACGAAACATAAAAGTGGTCGCATCCTTTAATATTTAATAATAATTAATTAGTCGATAGGATACTTAAGTATATTCTGGATAAATTTTAGAAATATCATTTAAACGAGGTCAAAATTATTATCGCACAGATCTCAATGATCGATATTATAATAATACGTTTAAATATTAGACAATAATAATATCCCATCGTCCGCTTTAGATCCTTCTTAACGATAATCTAATAAATGCAATATCGTTGAATAGTGATAACAAGTAATAACAAATAAATATACGTACGAATTATTATATGTGACGAACTTACGTTAGATTCGTTGGCTGTTGCATGGAAAGAGAAGCCATAGCAGATACCGTTTCCGTTTCATCGTGTTCCTTCTGACTCGCCTCGATTGCGCTCATACCGACGGTATGTGCGAAGAGTTTAACGCATTGCCAATGAGACATCTGTTTATCGGGAACAAAACAAACGGTTTATTAAGATCGAACGTTAAATCAAATTAAGACAGATATGATCTTTCATTATTAAACTATTGTCTATAAATTACCTGAATGGCGATGGTCTTTTGTAATGTATCAATGGCATTTTGGCAAGGAGCCCGCGTGAGTTCATCCTCTCGAATTGGAGTTGGTTCATCACCAAGCAAAGCTCTCACGCACTCCTGAGCGGAATCGCAGATAGCTGCCAGGTCATAGCCACCCTCCAAAGCTAGAACGACCTTACCACCCGCTAGAGTTAGCAGCTGTTGGGTCATTCTGCCGAAACAAGCGGGGCTGACCTTGTAGCCGCCAAGTGGCGCGGGATGACCAACGGCAGCATCGAAGCCCGCAGAAACAAGCACGATTTCAGGATCGAAAACCTTAGCGATCGGCATTACGATCGTTCGAAAGGCCGCCAAATATTCGGCGTCTCCCATTGGTGGATTTAATCCACCAGACCACGCTACGTTCACGTTGTATCCTAAACCCTCGCCCGTACCACATTCTGTTGGTCCACCCGTACCTGGGAAAAAGTTACCCTCGTCGTGTCGATGTATGGAGAGATAAAGTACTCTAGGATCGTCGTAGAACATATGTTGCGTTCCATTTCCATGATGAACGTCCTACAAAAATTATTTTCATATAACGTATCTCGAAAAGACTTTCGGGAATAATAATTGACTTTCCTAGAATGTTACCGAAAATAATTTCTAAACCCTTAACGAGCTACAAATAACA
Organism: Dolichovespula saxonica; assembly: GCA_911387935.1. Taxonomy (NCBI): domain Eukaryota; kingdom Metazoa; phylum Arthropoda; class Insecta; order Hymenoptera; family Vespidae; genus Dolichovespula; species Dolichovespula saxonica. The sequence goes on from OU426997.1 coordinate 5,177,741, forward strand.
GAGATAATTGATATTCCTAGGTTCTTCTTACCCAATCAAGGATCAATATCTTTCTGATGTCAAGTTTTTGTTGCAAAAGACGAGCAGCGATCGCAACGGAATTGAAGAAACAGAAGCCCATAGCTTGATTGCTCTCCGCATGATGTCCAGGTGGTCTTACGACCGCAAAGCCATTCTTGATGTCGCCCATCGCAGCTTTCAAAGCGAGATCAACGACGCATCCAACAGCCATTCGTGCGGCTGGCGCGGTGTTTAACTCGTTCCACGTTGTATCGGAATCAACGCCTACTCCTCCGCAAGGCAACTCAATGATCGGTAATTGTGGAAGCTTCGACATGTCTAACTTTTGACGATTCAAAGGATTCGTTCCTACGTAAAAAGGAATCATTAAGTTTAAAAAAAAAAAAAAAAAAAAAAAGCCTCCCGATAATAAGGGCGGACATATCCTGTGATTACCGAATAAAAGCGTGTGAGCCTCGCTGTGACACGTTTGAATTTCTTCCAGTGTGGCCTGACGGGAACGAACTCGACTGCAACGCTGCGACAATCCTGTTTCCGATAATCTGGCCCAAACACTCTGTAATCTACCACCGTGTTCGGGATGGCCCCTTACGGTTTCACCACAAACACAGGCGTGTTTAAGCATCAATTGATCGTATGCCAATCCTGTGTTAGCTCGATGAGGTGAGCCCCGAGCAAACATATCACCACCGCCACCCTGAGGTCCTTCGTGAAAGTTCAAATCAATAATTACATCTTACCGTTCCTCAAGGAGGAGATATTATCTCGTGTAAAACCGATCAATCTAAGCTATTAATTCCGAATGAATAAAACAACAAAAAAGAAAAACGAAAGGGCAAAACACCATCTCTGGCTTACCTAAATGTACCAACGGACTAGAGAGCGCTCTTGAGAGTGGTCTGGCGGATTGCGAACTCCTTCCGCCGGAATAGGCCGTCGACTCGTTCGTCTGTAATGTGTGTCTCATCATCAGATCTCTCTGCTGTTGCAAAAACTGTTCACGGTCCCTCTGTTGTTTCGAAATTTCGCTCTCCTCCGATAAATCCTTTTTCCCCGTAAGATCGATCACCTCGGACTCCTCGCTTTCCGGCGCCTCGTCCAACTGATTGGTCTGCCCTCGCGAACTAACCCGCGTTAATACGGTCTGACGGATCTGTTGTTTCAAATAATTGTGCGCTTGTTGTTGATCATGGTGTTGCTTCTCGATCAGGTATTCCTCGTAATGCGCGGGCGGTGCCATCATACCACTTTGCAACATCGGATGACCAAGGGGCAATGGCGCGGATTGAGTTCTACCTGGATAATGAAACGATAAATTTTTAAAACTAACGTCCAGTATTGAGTTTAGATTAATCGCGAATGTGCATGCTGTGTTACGTGTTGTTGATTCTCCTTGTCGTAAAGCTTTTCGTTTGTTTTAACGGAACAGAGCACGCACGTGGAATTGTTTGTTAAGGGAAGAAAGCGAAAACATACTACCTAAAGGCCGGTGACTAGCCTTCTGCAGTCTTGTATGTGCTACTTGTGTATCCGTAATCGGTGCGGTATGATATACCGGATGTTGTCTAGTGCCTACTGGCACTTGTTCCAAATTTTGCATTTGCTTGTGAATGTACGTAGGATCTCCGTCGATGACCGTAAGCGACGGATAGAACGGCAAAGTGCCTGGTAACATCTGACCGGTCAATGGCATACCAAGACGAGCCGTGAATGCAGCGCGAACTTCAGCCTCGGATACTGGTGCTAATTTCGATCCGCTCTATTGAGAAACAATTATCGTGTTGTTCTTATGTTATTGTTACTCGATAACGGAAAAAAAAAAAAAAAAAAAAATTCCGATTGGAAATAATCCTAATTTAATAATCCAATCGAATTAAAAATCTGATAGAACCAGGTCGCGCGATCGAACCCCGAACTGTGGATTAAATATAAAAGAAAAAGAAAAAGAAAAAAAAAACAGACAATTATTTAAACTTACAGCCGAGCTGGATGGAATTTGAGGTCTTCCCAAAGATATATTGGGCATGGACGGTGAACTAAATAACGAAAGATCCGAGAGACTTCCCTGTTGACTACTACTCGTCAACGGGCCACCATAACTCGTACTTTCGCTTTCCTACAAAATGCGAGAAGACGTGTGAAACGTTCGCGATATTTTAATCAAATAAAACTTTATCGATCGATATAATTTACCTCTTGTATCGCTGTGTTGCTTCCTGCGGTGGGACTCGCCTGAGAATTATTAACAGTCGGCGGTGAGTTAGGCCCCGATTCTGGATTGCTACCAGCATCTGAAAACGATCGGTTACGTTCTACGTTAAGCGATACAACAAATATCCTTTGTCGATCATTTAAATAATGAAAAAGAATTTTCTATCGACGAGGCGCTCGAATTCCATCGAAATTGCATTGCTTACGTATCGGCAAAAAAATGTGGAAAACTGTTGATAACCTCACCGTACTCATGATCTACGGGTGCGAGATCGAACGTACGTATTTTCTTCTACATACATGTGTATATTATTGTAAGAAGGATTTTTCATGCTGTTAAAACTGGACAAAATAGCATAATTCAACAAGTCAACAGTCCAAAACGAGAAAGGGGGGAAAATATATATATATAAAAAAAAAAAAAAAAAAAAAAAAAACAGAACGAAACGAAATGAGAGAGAAAATTATGGAAAAGATAGAAAGAAAGAAAAATAGAGAGAGAGAGAAAGTAATAGAGATAGATAGATAGATAGATAGATAGATAGATAGATAGATAGATAGATAGATAAGAGATACAAAAAAAAAAAATAAATAAATAAAAGCAAGAAAAGTAAGACTAACGAATATTGCTGTTATTATTAATAATAATATTATAATTATTATTAATTATTAATTATTATTATTATTAATATTATTATTGTTATGGCTATCATGATTAATCAAAAGAACACGGGTGCAACGAAATTTCGGCGAATGCTCACGCGCGGAGGATGGTCTTGCGAGTTCGTCCGAAGACGGTCCTCTTGAGCGTAAAATGAAGGTGACGTACTTGCTAGTAGCGACTTCCGCTTGAGATGCGACAGAAGACGATCCTTCCTTCGTGCCATCAGGGGCGAGTGCCGCAAGGCCGCCATATTCCTCTCCACGCGCTGTTTTAGTCGCACCTTCAGGTTCGGCTCCGATGCTGGCCAATTTTCAGCCAGTGTTAGTCGGTCATTATCATACCAGGTGGAAGAAAGAAGAGGAGGACGAATACGAGAACGCGACGTTTTCGAATTCGTTAAACGTTTTGTGACGACGATTCGATTTTTCGATGATCGTTTATAAAAACGCGAGAAATTTCTTTATTTACATTTAGATCGACGCACCTTTTCTAATTACTAATTCCTTCTATTTTTTCTTTTTCTCTTTTACTTTTGCATTTGAACTATTTTTCAAGATATATTCATTTTATTTATTCTCTTTTTACTTTTCTCTCGTCGTTTCTATTGAAAATCTTCGTTTTTAATAACGTTAATAATTGGCAAAACACACACACTCGATCTAAGGTGCGGATCATCTTGGCGTGTTAAGCAAAAAAGAGAAAGAGAGATAGATAGATAGAGAAATAAAAAAAAAAGAATTAAAAAAAAAGAAGAAAAAAAAATTAGAAATAAAGAAACTAGGCGGACGAAGATAAACGTAATCTATTATATATTACACGTAAAGAGAAACGGAGTAAAAGAGAGAGATAGATAGAGAGAAAGAGAGAGAGAGAGAGAAAGAGAAAGAGATAGATAGATAGATAGAGAGAGAAAGAGAGAGCGAGACTTCGTCGTCGTAAAAGAAAAAAGATGTGCGCGCTTTTAAACGACGAATTGAAACGACGCACGGATATAGACTTGAATTCTTTTCTTTTGTTTTCGCAATCTAATTATACTAATCGCGAGTCGCGTCTCAATCGGTTACGTCTCCTTCGTCTAAGAAGAAGAAGAAGAAGAAGAAGAAGAAGAAGAAGAATAAGAAAAAGAAGAAACAGAAGAAGATGAGAAGAAGAAAACGCGTGAGAACGAAATTCGAGAAATCGAGCGGGTCGGCCGCAAAGCTGCTGCTTCTGTGAGAGGGGGTGGGGTAGGGTGGAGGGAGGGTCTGGGGGCGGGATAAATCGTCATCATCTCATGGAAAAAAAAACGTAAATCGTGTCGCGACAGGGCGCGACTTGGCCGATCGCAAAAAAAATCCATGCTTTAGTAGGCATTCTACTGGCACACAGAGACTAATCCTCACGAGGTTGCGCACATCAAACTATGATCCTCGTTAATATATACCTGTCTTTCTCAGTGGGAAATCATCGCCAAACTTCTCCTGCAACATCTGTGGCATACGATAAGGATGCGAGGAATTTGTGTTGCTCGTTGTTTCGGACTGTGGCTGCAACCTGAAAAAGACAAAAAAAAAAAAGAAAGAAAGAAAGAAAGTACAACAGTCGATTCGAAAAGGAGGAAAGTCAAGTAGTATTCTCCTTTCGTTATGCAATGTCTTTTTTTCTAAACGATAACAAAAAAAAAAAAAAAAAAGAAGAAAAGAAAGAAAAAAGGTACTCAAAAAACATTCTATCCTATCGACGTGTAAACTTGACGACAAGTTCTCCATTTGAAAGATTAATAATAATAATAAAAAAAAAAAAAGTAACAATAATGACAATAATAATAGTAATAATAATTAAAATAATAATAGAAAAGAGGAACAAGTCAGATTGATGTATCATCCGTTTAATTTCT
>OU426997.1:5187512-5197512 GCA_911387935.1 Dolichovespula saxonica
GCGCCATATATATGTATATAAATATATATATATAATATGTATGTGTGTGTATACACGTGTATCCGAGGCACCTATATATAACGATAAAAATATCTCTTGATCGATCAATTAAAGCGAGTTCACCGAGCAACGGCCAGCGGTTTTAGCTTACAATCGTGAAATTTGTCCTATCTGTCTGGGAACACCAAAGATCAGTGTGAGAGCACCCTGCGGCCATTTACTTTGCGCCGATTGTCTCGCGAGCTATTGCGACGTTAGGGTAGCACTGGCGCCGCCACCCTGTCCCCTTTGCCGTGCACCCCTCGATTCCGTGGCCTTGGCCTGCGACTTTGTTAGTATATCGAACGGAAATAGCCGCGACTCGCTCCGCTTACCGCAAAACTTTGACGAGCACGCAAGCTTCCTTGCTTCGACAATGATTGCTTTGCTTTCTCTTTCTGCCTCCTTGTGTCTGTCTCTCTGTCTGCTTCTCTCTCTCTCTCTCTCTCCCCCCCTCTTCTTCTTCCTCTCTCTGTCTCACTTTGTGTTACTAAAATCGAAAACTTCGTTGGTTTGAAAACGGAGTAAGAGAGAGAGAGAGAGAGAGACCACAAATTTGAACTTCTCGTTGACCTTGACCTTGTCCTTGGCCATCTTTAAATCGTATATTCTAAAAAAAACAGATCGCCTTTCAGACTATCGTCAGTTCGGACATAACAGACGTCAAAATAGACGCTGGTATTCGAACTTGGATACAGGAGTACAATCTTCATCATGGTCTAATCGGATCAGGAAGATCACGAAATACAATATTGGCTTGCAAACGAGCCCTCCTGATTGTTAATAGTTTCGCCCTATTCTTAATAATAATCTTGGTCATTGCCAGACTTCAGGTACGGTTCATTATTTTCGTTGAAATGACCGGCATTTCTCTATTGTTTCTTCGTCCACCTCGTTCTACTTTATTAAACTTTCCGAATTCTACAGATACTTTCTTGGACCGAGTGGACGACTTTTGGATCGGCCATCGACTTTACTCTTGGTTTTGCCTTGATGACGTGCATGTTGTTCAAGTGTCAAGAGTAGAATACATATTGCCATTGGGTAAGCGAGTAAGATGAATGACGAGAAAAGGATTCGATCGACGATATGTATTATTTATGTGTATCCTCTGTACCATGAATAGTCTCGGGTCGATAACGATCGCTAGAATAAAAGAGAATTCTCTTACTTTTTATTTGCACGTTTCTCCTTTCAATATTCCAACGATCTAACAAAAATTTCGTTTAGCGAGCAAGAGAACGGAGAAAGCGGTCGTAAAGAAACTTTCAATCATCTGCAAATTCGAATTTCCCATCGTTTCCCGCCATTGCAAATTCCCGCCCTTTTTTCTTTTGCAAACGTTCGCCGTCGCAGCCGCAGCCGCAGCCGCGCGCAACGCTCGCGAAACTCCCTCGGCCTTGAACTAATTCGTCGATGTAATATCGATCGATGCTTGCATCGAAAAGGCGATATTATACGGCTGAAAAGAATCAGAATGAAAAAAAGAGAGAAGGGGACAGAGGGTAGGAAAAGAGACAGAAAGAAAGAGAGTGAGTGAGAGAGAGAGAGAGAGAGAGAGAGAGAGAGAGAGAGAGAGAGAGAGAGAGAAAGAGAGACGAAGGAACGAACGGACAAACAGATAGACAATAGACGGACAAACAAACAAAACGAACAAACGTAAAATGATCGATAGATAAAGAAGGATTAAGGGATGATCTCGCTGATAATAAAAAGATGGTCGTACCCACGAAGGCATACGTTACCTCGAGTATTTTCTGTTGCAAAGCGTGGCCATGCAGGGTCGTTGGATCGGTGGTAGCAACTGTAGCATGATAGGCGCCGGAAGTTAAGGTGGCCGTTGCAGCACCTCCACCCCCACCCCCTCCTCCTCCCCCTCCGCCGCCACCGCCTCCTCCTCCTCCTCCGCCACCACCACCACCACCGCCACCGCCTCCACCGCTACCCAAATCCCGCGGGCGTGACATAGGCGACCCCGGGGTGTCCCTGGCCATCTCTATGTAGTACATATAACAGCAGACATCTGGTAAAAATCGCGATGAATCTCGGGCAACCGCCTCGAGCGGATAACGCGCTAGTGGCCGAGCAGGTTGCTCCACGTGGAGCCTCATATTTCTTTTCTTTTCTTTTCCTTTCTTTTTTTTTTTTTTTCCTTTCTTTTGTTCCCCTTGATTCCCAAAAAGAACAAAACACAATTCAAAAATATTTCTTCATCTCGTCTGATCAACGAGATAATTCAGTTTTTCCATTAATCGTCGCACGTTGTCGTCGATGATCAATATACGAGTCGAACACCGTACGTAGTAGACACGAAAAAAAAAGAAATGTATTTAATCGAGAGGAAGGAAAGAAAGAAGGAAGGAAATAAAGAAAGAAAGAAACAAATAAATAAACGAAAAGGAATACACAAAGAAATCTCGAGATCGCCAATCTCTATCGTATTTTATATATTGTCAAACTCGACGAGTACTACTACCACACAATTATACGCAACTCGGTTAATCTATACTTTGACCTTATCGGATAACAAAAACGAAGTGAACCACCGAAATAGAAAACTATACGAGTAATAATAATAATAATAATGATGATGATAAAAATAAAAATAATAATAACAATAACGATGATAATAATAGTGATAACAACGAAAGATAAACTATTAAAAAGACGCGAGAGAGAGAGAGAGAGAGAGAGAGAGAAGGAAGGAAAGAAAAAAAAAAAAAAAGAAAAGGAACACCGCACGAACGTATTCCTCGGTGTTACAACGACGACGTGACAAGACACGACGGTCAGCGCTAAATTTAGAGTCACCACTGGAATAAAAGAGAAACCAAGATACAAACGTATTTAATGGTAATCCGTAGGCGAATGCGAAAAAGAGATAGAAACAAACAAACAAAAAAAAAAAAAAAAAGGAAGAAAAAAGAAAAAGAAAAAGAAAGAAGAGGAAAGAAGGTAACGAAGGAAGAGTAAACCGCTCGCTCGCGAGGCGGATCGCGGACTAAACGATGCCGAGGAGCGTTACCGATGATAATACTTTTCGAATCGTTCACGGAAGCGCGACGACGGCCGCCGAACGCGACACTGGCCGCGAGAGGGGAAAGGGGTGGGTGGGTGGATGGATGGATGGATGGGTGGGTGGGTGGGTGGGTGGGAGGGGAGGGAGGCTTATTTGAAGTGCATGCGACTATGTTGGAGGGGTGAGAAGCCTTCTATCCTCAACCAATCCGAGCTTCTCGCACGCGCCTCAAGCGGCTACAGCAAACAAGTTTCGCCAAGCGGATCCGCGAGAGGTACCACGAGATATTTATAGCGCTATTGCTTTCTTCTCGCAACGCGACTCGCCGCCAACGGAACGAACGAACGAACGAACGAACGAACGAACGAACGAACGAACGAACTAACTACTAACTAACGAACGAACGAACGTACGAACGTACGAACGAACATAAGAACGAATAACGGGCCACTTCTACGACGACTTTCTTGTGAATAGACTTTTACCGACGACGACTACTACGTCGACGAGGAGAGGCTAATTCGAGATAATAATTATTGTTATTAATCTTATGTGCTTCCGGTCGATCGGTCATTTATCAGATCTATCCAAAAGTTTTGCTGTGCTTTTTCAATAATAATTTTTTCTTTCCTCTTTCTTTCTTCTTTTCTTTCTTTTTTTTTTTTTTCTTTTAATTACGTTCATTAACATTCAATAAGGCTGTGAAAGATTAGAAATTTAAAACTGCCGATATCGTAATCGTTGCAAATATGTAAACTGTAATGGAATAAATTAAAAAATGTTAATGAGTACAACGTTTGCTTTTTCTTTTTTTTTTTTTTGTTCATTTTTCCTTGATTTTTCGAAGTACGTACATGTTCACACTTGACATGTGTGACACGATAAAGAAAAGTAGGTCGGTTGTCGTAGTAATAATAAATGATATTAATTTGTATCAATTGATATTTTAACAACATATTACCTATCATCCCGATTCCCGATCTTTCTGTATAAATAATCGTTGTAACGCGGACAGAAACTTTATCGATAATATCAAATATTGGCATTACTGCGCGTTATTGAATGTGACATTTGTTGCTCTCGTAATTTCAAACAAGTTCGAAGAGAGATTTTTCCCTGTAGATTGTTATAATCATGTTCGGATTAATGGATTTCTATCGTTTTTTTTTTTTTTTTTTATTATTTTTGATCGTTTTTTTTTTGTTTCTTTCTTACTTTGAAGACCACGCGAGCTTACCCTTTTGAGGTAGATGTGTGAAAGCCGACGTGATCTCGATACTCCTATAGCCCACGTCTTCTGAAACAAAGTCGAGAGAAGATTGAGTTCCATTAATTGTAAATATTTATTATTACTATTACCATTACTATTATTATTATTATTATTATTATTAATAATACTAAAAGTATCGTATTGCAAATGCGAGAGGGCTATTGCTTAACTCGCGACATCGATGACGTGTTATTATTTTTATCCGATAAGACGTTTTATCGAAAATGTCTAATCGCATCGCCCAGAATATCCTAACGATATTCTCCTCCTCCTCCTCCTCCTCCTCCACCTCCACCTCCTTTTCTTCTTCTCCTCCTCTCCTCCTACTCCATTACTTTTTTTATACACTATGAGTGTATGTACTTATATACATACAAGTTCTGTCCTGTTTCAAGCAGAAAACGTGCCTTAGAAACGTGTTAGCGTTCACGTAACATTTACGTCTCTCTCTCTCTCTCTCTCTCTCTCTCCCTCTCTTCTTTTTTTTTTTTTTACTATTTAACGATTAGATAAAGCAGTCAATTTTTAAAAACGCGACTCGACTTTTCAAAATCTAAAGTTAACTGAAATAAATGCGAATAGAGAAAAAGAGTGTGAGAGAGAGAGGGAGGGTGGAGGGAGGGGAGAGAGAGAGAGAGAGAGAGAGAGAGAGAGAGGAAAAAAGAGAGACATTATCGGCGATACGATATAAGAGATATATATGCTTATATACATGAAGGACGGAAATAAACGTTCTAAACGATCACATAGAAAGACCTCGCAAGCGACCGGGCTATCGAGCGGCTCGATTATGCAAACTTCTAACCGATCGACGCAATTCCTAATCGAGCATCGGCGCCTCATACGATTGGAAAAAGAAAATTAAAGATATAAAATTTCTCTCTCTCTCCCACATCCCACTCTCTCTCTCTCTCTCTCTCCCACATCCCACTCTCTCTCTCTCTCTCTCCCCCATATATTTCTCTTTCCATATTTCTAATTCATCGTGGAAAACTTTTCCAGAATTAAAGAAATCTAATCGAATTTCGATTATCGCATAAATAGATAATAATAAATACTTACTGCGCATATTATAATGTAATTTGTACGCAATGTTATAATAAAACATATATCAATATACGTTTCGATATACTCATATGTACTACGTACGTCAAAATGCAAAGAAAAAAAAAGAGAGAGAGAGAGAGAAAAGAGAGATAAAAAAAAAATAAAAAGAAAAAAAAAGAAAAAACAAGAAAAAAAAAGAAAAAAAAAAGATATAAGAGCAGATGAAGATAATCGTACGAAGTCATCGATGTACTATTTTAAGGCGAAGGCCGCCAACGGAATACAACGTGCTGAACCATCGCTACCACTATCATCACCACCAATACTAATACCATCACTACCAATACCAATACCAATACTGTCATCGTAATGACCTTAATATCATCGCAAAGCCAATAGCAAGACCATCATCACCAATACTTTATTCCTTTACTCGCTATCTTATTATTATCGATTAACTTAACTCTTATCTACGATCTGTTCCCTTATTTCTTTATATCATCTCTTTCTGTACTATCATTTGTTATGAATATATATATACATGTATATATATATACCCACACACAACATATACATGTGTATATATATATGTACACATAATGTATATAAAGAGAGGAGGAGCATTGCGTGTCGCGTGTCGTTACGTGTCTAATAGCCAAAGAGTGCAAGCTTTGTTACTCGTAATCACCTTTGTTAGGAATTATTTATAGAATGATGAATCCATCGAGGCAACGAGCCAATAAATAAATATCAATAATAATATCTAAAACTCTCTCTCTCTTTCTCTCTCATTTTTTCTAATCTTTCTTCCATTTAATTTTCTCTCATTTCTTTTTATCTTAAACATTCGCATTATATCAATCTTTAATTCCACTATCTTCTTTTCTCATTCGCATACACAAATACATTGACTTTCTTCTCTTTCTATCGTTCGAGATAAATTTGATCGTAATATTGCTGCTATAGGTTGAGCAATTAATGAAATATGTGCCTGTCTCTTTGCCAGACTGGATAAGCTAACTTTAGCTCGAGATCAATGTTCCTCCCTCCTCGTATGTCTTTTATTTGATATACCCCTTTTATTTATAATTCTACTTACGCTATATCTCTTTCTTTAGCTAATATCTTTCGTCGAGAGATACTAATAAATTATATTTATCTATCCGTCTGTGCATTCTCTGATTCGATAAGCTGACTTCATTCTTATATCGATGCTCTCCTTTTTTCATGTTTCGTACTGTCGTTCTTCATATAGATCTATTTAACAAATAAAAAAAAATAAAAAAAGAAAATAATAATCTTAATAACAATAATTATAATAATAATAATTGCATGAAATTATCGTCATTGAGATAACTGAGTAAAATAAAATAAAGAAAAAAAAAAAAAAAAAAAAAAAAAGAAGTAAGGAAGGAAAGAAAAAAATGAAGACAATTGTATTCAATCGTCATCGTTTTAAGCTCGATAAAGAAAAAAATAAAATAAATAGATAAAAAAATAAAAAATTTTCGACGACTGCTAAATGATAAAAAAAAAAAAAAAAAGAAAAAAATTAAAATTAAAATTAAAATTAAAATTAAAATCAATATTAACATAAAATAAAGTATCGTTCTCTGTAAGAAATCTGTTTCCTCGTTCAACTCGTTCCCATTTGAAAAGATATATCATTGAAGAAGTGAAACTAAAATGAAAGGGCCGCTAAGAGAAGGGCGTCGTCGATGAACTGGGCCAACAACGGTGGACCTAACTGTGGCTCTCGTTCATGATGGCGGCCAAGGAAGGAAGGTGAGCGAGAACGTGCGAGTGGCTGAGGAAGGAAGGAACGAGAGGAGGTCACTGTACGCTGCATTCCTTCGAGTCAAGTCCAAGGTTAATCCGAAGAGAGACTTCTTCTTCTTCTTCTTCTTCTGCTGCTGCTTCTTCTTCTTCTTCTTCTTGCTTTACGTTTGTCCTCTCATCTCCTTCACGCTCTGTGGATCGCCGTCACGAGAGTGGTAAATCGACTTCCGAACCGAGTCTTCTCCATTTTCCTTTTTTTTCGTTTTTCAGAGCTGACTTGTTTAAAAATCATTACACCTGTCGTATAGTTTGCGTGACTCTTACGAGAAATTTATACGAATGATAAAAATTAACGAGAGAGAAATAGAGAGAGGAAGAGAAAGAGAGAGAGAGAAGATAAAAATAAAGAGAAGAGAGAGAGAGTGAGAGAGGGATGCTTTTCTTGGAAATGTGCTCTCTCTCTCTCTCTCTCTCTCTCTCTCTCTCTCTCTCTCTCTCTCTCTCTCTCTCTCTCTCTCTCTCTCTATCTATCTATCTATCTATCTAGATATCTTTCTGGTTGGTTATCGTTGGTTGATATTACGACATACCTGTTGTGTGTCGTTCGAACTAACGGTAAAGTTAGTTTGAGATTTCTACACAAGATGGTAAATCATCGAATCAAATAAACGTCGGATTTCCTCATAAATTGACAAATGAGTAAATAAAGATGCTGATATTTCGTTTTCGATGAGTATCCAATAGTTTCCTGTAACTACGATGTAGGAGATATAAATGTGAGCCTATATACACGAAGCTTCGAACGATATATTACTCTCTCTTTCTCTCTCTCTCTCTCTCTCTCTCTCTCTCTCTCTCTCTCTCTCTCTCTTTCTCTTTCTCTTTTTATATACAGACAGAGAAAGAGGGACATACAGAAGAGATTCGTTTTAAAATTGCGCGAGCGCTCACGTAGATTCGCGAGGACAGAAATACCTGACATCCAGGATTTGAATAATTCAGGAAGTCTCGTACGATTCGCGGGTATTCTTGGAAAGTGCTCAGTCGACGCACGGAAGGAACGAAGTTGCATAGATAATAAATAATCCGTACGAGCGAACGCGAAAGTACGCTTGGATCGATCGATCTAACGTGATAATAAAAAAGAAAAAGAGATAGATAGATAGATAGATAGAGAGAGAAATAAAGAGAGGAAGGGAGAGAGAGAGAGAGAGAGGGAGAGAGAGAAAGAAAAAAGGATCTCAAGAGCGTTTCAAATATTTATGGGTCTTACGATCGTTTTAATCTAACAAAATGGCGGAGGACGTCGTCGAGAATTACATAATCTTTAATATCATACATAAAAATTATACGAAAAGTATCAAATATCTTACGACAATAATCCTTCATAATTCTTTTTTTGATGTAAAAAGAAAAGAAAAAATAAAATAAAATAATAATTTTTATTGGTCGAACGAACAAGAATTTTGCATTAACCGTGCGCGACGAGTATGCTTCCGACGAAACTATTCAAATTAATAGAAAAAAAAAAAAACAAGAACGATGACATAAAATTTCGACAAAAACGTTATGAAAAAAAAAAAGAAAAGAGAGAGAGAAAATTTATTTTCGCGTTACGATTTTTCATTCTTCATCCCGTATTCTTGTTTTCTTTTTCCGTTTTACTTTTTACGACCGATTCGTCATCGCAATTCGTCAACGACATAAAATTATCGTCTCGACGCTGAAACGAGTCTTGTATCATAGAGGTAAAGAAAGAAAAAGAAAAAGCAAAAGAAAAAGAAAGAGTAAGAGTAAGAGAAAGAGCGTCGGACACTAGTACTCTGGCGGCAACAATTAGGGCCCACATTAATTAAGGTAATTGCGCTGACCGAGCAACCTACCACAAAGTGTTCTCCGGATGTACGCACTTAAACGCCGCCTAACCACGAATTACAATGAATTTGAATAAACCCCATGCTTGAGTAGACGTTCCCTCTTGTACTTTTCAAAGGAAAAAAAAAAAAAAAAAAGGAAGAAAAAATAAAAATGATTTTTCGCGACGAATCCATAAATTCATTAATATTATCAATATTACTTTCAACTTTTCCGAGCATTGAATTCGAAATTTTTTTTATTTGAGAAACGAGAAAGGAGAGAGAGAGAGAGAGAGAGAGAACGAGATAGTAATTAAGTATAAGAGGTCGAAAGTATGATAATTAATTAAGTCTACTGTAATACTATTTCTCATACTGAATGCCAATAAATGAACGACAAAGAAGAGAAAAGAAAAATAGAAATAGAAATAGAAAGAGAGAGAGAGAGAGAAAGAGAAAGAGACTATTGTCTACTTTAGTCGTTCGCGTGGGAAGCTTGTTTAGTACGAATCATCGTAATTAGTATTTTCTCTTACTTGCTATTGCACATCCCTTCACTATCACTAATGTATGAACATTTTTAAAATGTTTAAAAAAGAAGGAAAGTTGCCGACAAATGTTAAGTGAACAAATTATTTTTCGTAATATTTCGAGACATTTGCTTAAAAAACGATCGCGTGAATTATAGAGACTTTTCAATTAAAAAAAAAAAAAAAAAAAAGAAAAACAAAAAGTCAATAAGGTGAGCCGACTAATCGTGACGAACATGACACGCACCAATCACCTGACGGCTAAGCTATTATTAGCTTTCGAATGTCGGTGTGTAGGTCACGACTCGCAAAACACAGTTCATTGTACTATCCATGAGGGAATAAAAAAAGGAACGGAATCTTTAAATCTTATATTCTTAGTTTAAAAATGGACGAATATTAACGCAGTTAACATTAAATTATTTGTTTTCGAATCGAAAAACACAAAAATCAACGAATA
>OU426997.1:5207512-5212512 GCA_911387935.1 Dolichovespula saxonica
AATACATTATCTCCGAAAGCATCTCATAAATGACGCATCGGGCAATCTTGAATGGATTAAAAAATGTACATTTCTCTACCCGTCGGAAGTCCGTGGGTTGTGGTCTACCGCTTCAGGAAGTGGCCTTATCGGTGGCCCTTTGTTTTTTGCATACCAATTCATAGAAATCAACGAGTAATCAGAATATACACACAGATACACGTGTATATATTACTAGCGTTAATGACACTGTACAGATTAAGCTTATCGCGTACGATGACGATTGGAGGGAATACGAGAAGCACTCGTGGGAGCTTGCACAGCGAGTTTTCCAAACGATCTTAATGAGAGGCAACCCTTTTATTTTCTCACTCTTAATGGCAATAATTTTCTACATCATTTAGAAACTTTTAAAACATATCTCTCATTAAACGTTACACATATATACTCGACGGTACTCATTTTGAAATGAACGCTATAAGATGAAGGAGAAAGTTTTTTCTTAATTTTTTTTTTTTTTTTTTTTTTTTATATACAAGTAACTCTTGAAGAAAAGATGTAGATTAAAGCTAATTAGCGATAGAAGAGAATCGAAACGTCATGGTCGACTCGTATCTCTCTATCTCTCTCTCTCACTCTCACTCTCTCTCTCTCTCGACCTTTCGCTTTGTTCCCGCGATCGAAAGTCAGAATAGAACTACTCCTTTGTCTCCGAGCTACGTGTCTCTTTGTGGCCTAATTCGATCTAAAGCGGAATTTTCTTTCCTTTTTTTTTTTTCTTCTTTTTCTTCTTCTTCTTCCTCTTTTTTTCCGGTTGTCTTTCCTTCGTGTTCTCACGTGTATGCATGCGTGTCTCCTATCTATCCTTTTTCTTTTTTTCTTCCTCTTTCAGAGTCGCCGAACGAAGGTAAAGAAGGAAAAAAAGAAAAAAGTAAGAGAGGAAAAAAAGTATCGAACCAATTACGTGCACCTTTCCGAAAATAGCTAACAAGGTCGGCTGCTTTCCTCTTGCCGTCTTCGACCCTTCGCCGTCGACCCTAAACTCTCTATCGATCCGTACGAAGCGGTAGTTAGAGATAGCACTGACACGAAGCTGCCGTGCGCGCACGTTTATATGTGTGCGTCGTGCGTGCGTGCGTGCGAACGTTCGCATGCGTGTGTATTATGTATGTATGTATGTATGTGTATGTATGTGTGTGTGTGTATGGCGCGCGCGCGCGCGTGTTGGAGAAACACGTTGTAGATACGTCCGTTCTACAGTAATTAATGTCTCGTTGAGAAAGTACGAGATAGTCAACGCGGTTTCTGGAAGTACCCTGTGAATTGTCCTAAAGAGAGAGAGAGAGAGAGAGAGAGAGAGAGAGAGAGAGAGAGAGAGAGAGAGAGAGAGAGAGAGAAAAGGGAATCTCGAACTTGAAACGTTTCCGTGTTTATAAATAAAAAAGGAGAAATCGAGCAAAAAATGTGCATTGCGCACACATAACCACATATCTTTATAGTTACGAATATATACATGTCAGTGTCTCCCACTTTAATCGATTTATTTCGAAAATAGTATTTCATCCTTTTTTTTTCAATAAATATTTTATGTATATATATATATATATATATATATATATATATGTGTGTGTGTGTGTGTGTGTATTTGTATATGTATGTATGTATGTATGTATGTATATGTACATGTATTTATATGCTTATTATTAACAAATAGTTATTGTGCAACGTTAATAAATTTATAGAATGAAAAAATTCTTTTTTTATCGACACTGATTTTTGCCATAAACTTTACATGGAGTTCCCTCTAATCTTCTCTCTCTTTCTCTCTCTTCTACCCTCCCTATCACTTTGTCCTCTCTATCTTTCTCTCTCTCTCTCTCTCTCTCTCTCTCTCTCTTTCTCTTTCTCTCTCGCTCGCGTCAAGTCAATTTGATCTATTTATAACCGACCGTTCGATATGATGTACCGTCGTTATTTTTAGCTGCTTACCTAGCTCTCGGCCCTTTCTACCCCTTCGGAATGGCACTTGGGTGAACGCGACGAAGGATACGAAAAGTTCTTCCTTTTTTTACGTACGGTATATATGAATTTACCTGAAAAAATATGAGAGAGAGAGAGAGAGAGAAATAGAGATAGAGAGAAAAAAAAAGGACGAAGAAAAAAAGAGATAGAACTTGGTTGACGATGAAGAGCTTGCGATGCCCTTTTGTCTATTCTTTCTTCGTAGAAAGAAAGAGAAGAAAAAAAAAAGAAAACAAGAAACGGAAAGAGAAAAAAAAAATAAAAAAGATTCGACCATAGAAATTATTTTTACGTCACGGCATCCCCATTATCCGCTTGTGCGTAATTCTTGTCTCTTTTTTGTTAAAGGATACACGCTCCAAAAATTCGCATAAATCCATGAACGATCCAGATAAAAATTATAAAGTTTTACGAGTAAAGCAAAACGAAGAGAAACGAATAAAAGAACAAATGGGAATCTCTCTCTCTCTCTCTCTCTCTCTCTCTCTCTCTCTCTCTCTCTCTCTCTCTCTCTATTCATCAGCAATGAAAAAAATTTGTATACGGAAAATGATTAATTCGTATATATGTACATACATAGATGCACGCAAAGAGAAACAACACGGAGAAATGAGATATTCGCTGTTGGAGCACAGTACCGTTTAATTACGTGCCGAAGCAATTACACGGGTTAAATGACTCACGTTTGGAAGTGTACTGCAACTCATTGCAAACGTGATATGGTAAGCTCGATCTGATTTTTTTTTCTTCCTTTATTTTTTCATATCCAACCTATTGTATCTCTTCATTATTAATTCCTTTCCATTTTCTGTTTATCATTGTTATTATTATTTTTTTTTTGTTTATACGTCATTGTACATTGTAATAAATATTAATAGACATTCACCTCTATCTCTATCTATCCGTCTATCGATTTATATAAAATAATCGAAAATTGTCATTTTATTTAGTCTCTATCATTTCCTTTCTCGTTAACCAATAAACGAAGGAAAATAATTCGTTCGTGTTAAAGCTCTCGAAAACTATTTTTCTTTTACGAAGAATACGAAGAAAATATAAAAAAAAAAGAAAAGGAAGAAGAAGAAGAAGAAGAAGAATAAAAAGAAGGAAACTTTGGAAGTAAGAGCAGCCAAAAAATGGCAATCGAAAAGAAATGTAAAAGAAATAAAAGGAGAGAAAAAGAGAGGAGAAAGGAGGGATAAGGGGATTACATCGAGTTGCCTCGGCATGAGGTCGACCGGGTGTGTGTGTGTGCGTGTGTATGTATATATATATATATATATATATATATATATGTATGTATGTATGTATGTAAGTATGTATATACGCGCCCTTTTAACAAACGGACCGTTCTACATTTACAAAATGCTACTCTCGTCCCGAGGGAAGTAACGCGTTCTTGTTTCCTAGAGAAAACAGAAAAAACAACAACTACAACAACAAAGAAAAAAAAACGAGAAACAAAAATGAAAAAGAGAAAAAGAAACAGAAAGAAAAAAACAAGGGAAAGAAAGAAAAGAAAGAGGAATAAGATAACACGCGCAGAAAAATAGATACTGAAAAAGAATATAATCTCGTTTAGGGATAATACGAAGTCAAAGAAGTTGGAAAAATCTTTGCGTAACTATCGTGCGAAGAGTTTCATTCAAGAAATTTCTCACGTTGAAGAGAGAAAAATTGGCTTGTGACGACTTTTCGTAGGCGGACTTAGAAGTGCACACTTTCTCTCTCTCTCTCTCTCTGTCTTTCTTATTGGTAGTACATAGGCGTGCTCCTCGTATTCGACGTATATGCTAGTACGAAAATAGTGTGCGGCTCGTTCGAAAATACCGGACGCTAAAAATACGGTCAAAAATAAACGCCCACACGTGTAAAAACACGCATTAATATTCGCCGCTTCTCGCTCGCGCGTTCTTCGACGCTCGAGATATCTCCATCTTCTTCTTCTTCTTCTTCTTCATCTTTTACTTCTTCTTCTTCTTCTTCTTCATCTTCTTCTTCTTCTTCAATCTTCTTTTTCTTCTTCCTCCTTCATCGTATACGTAGAAGTGTTCGAAGAGGAAAGAAGACAAAGACGAAGACTCATGGAGGACTTTTTAAGCTTCCTGATGAGAATCGGGATAAACGTTTAGCATAAATTCTCGAAATAATTTAAATTTAGTTTTCACTGCTTTTCTCTTTTCATTTTTATTAAATATATATTTATACGTGGTTTTATATAGATATTCATCAGAATTAATCAGCCTCATAAACTTGAAGTAAATTCATCGATCTATCATTCTTTCTCTCTCTCTCTCTCTCTCTCTCTCTCTCTCTCTCTCTCTCTCTCTCTCTCTCTCTCTCTCTCTCTCTCTCTCTTTCTCGATTAAAATTTATTCACAGAGAATATATATATGCAAACTGTGCCCTCAGTGTGAAATTTAGGTCGACCAGGGTCAGTATGCTCCCTATATAGGGAATGTATTTACATGCTTTGACAAATTCTTTTCTATGCAACGATGTATATATTTGGATGCTGAAGAAGAATCGTGGATCGATCGTTAATCCTAAAATAATCCGATATAATAGTCCACATGCAAAGAGGTTCGACATGCAAATCTATCCATCCAAACTCAAAAAAAGATTAATAAAATCGATCGACGAGAACAAAACTTTCCACACACATACACATAAATATATATGGTCGTGAGAAAAGAGGAGGTTAACTTAAAAAAAAAAAAAAGAGATAGAGAGAGAGAGAGAGAGAGAGGAATATAGCGAGAGAGGGAGTGAGAATGAGTGAGAGAGAAAGATTAAAAGGATCCCAGTGGCAGGTCGAGACACCTGCAACAGGGTCTCTCTTCGAACCCTCCTTTTCGTCGTCCCCTAACAAGTATAACGTAACGACTAGTGTGAAAAAAGATAGGACAGGAAGGTATTTAATGGACCTAAACGTTGACGACAGCTTCTTCGCGTGGGGGTCGGTCATCGAGAACGATCTCCTGCTAACGTGTTTATAA
>OU426997.1:5217696-5367696 GCA_911387935.1 Dolichovespula saxonica
AGAGAGAGAGAGAGAGAGAGAGAGAGAGAAAAGATCGATATACGACCAACGTGAAGTACGGACCAAGAAAGAGAGATAGAGAGAGGAGAAAATTATGAAATTGGTTACATTAGAAATGCATTCATTGAATAATTTTTGATTGTTATCTTGAATTATTATTGAAAAAAAAAAGAAAGAAAGAAAGAAAAAAAAATTTAACCGCATCCGTTCGTCATATTCGACAAGCGAAAATATTAGAATATTAGATAATTTCACGATAAAAATTCAAAAAAACAGGAGGAAGAAAGGAAATGAATAAAATAGCATCTTTAAAAAAAATATTGAAAAATATAATCGAGTTCAGGCACCTCGTCGAGCATCGATTATTGGAAATCTAACGATCTCGTTGTGTCTAACGTACGACGAATCGCTTAAGATATTTCTACGAGTCTTTAAATACATTTATATAAGAGAGCAAAGGGAAGTTGGATTCACGCTTTATCAGGATGATCGCTCGTTCGCCGCGAATATGGAAGACGCAACTGGCGATGATTCGCGTATCAGCAGGAAACGTGTCCGACGTCGAATATATCCAGCGTATCGTCGCATAGATTTTCATAATCCAGCCGTGTAAAGAGAGAGAAAGACCAAGAATGTATATACGTGTGTGTGCATGTGTGTTTGTGTGTGTGTGTGTGTGTTTGAGAGAGAGAGAGAGAGAGAGAGAGAGAGAGATCAAGTCGCAGCAAGCGCCGAGCGGCAATGTGCACGCATGCATAATGCCAAGCATAACCAAGTGGTTTATTTATAACGTCGCGGAAATACACTCGGTGCCTTTATTGTAAAACGTTGTGTAACGCTCGTTGTGTAACGTAATCAATGATACTCTCCGTCCTGTACGTCCACAAACTTACGTATGCACGTACGTACGTACGTGTACATAACCTATGTATTTATGTATGCTAATATGTTCAATGCGTCCAATAGTGAAGATTTCTTCAAATTGCATAAATAAAAAGAAAGAAAAATAAAGAAAAGAAAAAGACAACGAGCAATGGGAATTGATAATTACGTCAAAAAATGTGAATCCTCGGGAAGGCACGAAGACGGAAAACGAATAAATAAATATATTCGTCCGTTTCGAACGATTCGTTATTTTTCTGACAAATCATAATACGAAGGGGGAAGAGATGGGGAGAGGGGGAAAGGCGATAATTTTGTCTCGAAAGAACACTACCGCTTCTAGTTTAAAAAAAAAAAAAAAAAAAAAAGAAAAAAGATATTGAAACGTCGATTGTTTCGATCGATCGATGCTATTTTGCATTGAAAAACATGGCTACTGTTTTCAGAGAAAGTCGCGCCGTTTTAATAAGAATTTTCGATAAAATACGTCGAAATAGATTCGATCACGTCGCTTTACGGTCTATCGGAACTCGTGCTAGGTGTGAAAATAACAGGAAGAGAATTCGTATATCTCTGGGTGTCCTCACAGGTGCAGCCACCACCTGTGGATCCATTTTGTATTTCCTCGACAGCTCGGTCAAGGCCACCGCCCTGCAAGCCACTCCACCGAGTTACCCCTGGAAGCTCGATGGTTTTTTGAGTTCTCTCGATCATAATGCCGTACGAAGAGGCTGGCAGGTTTATAAAGCGGTCTGTAGCGCTTGTCACGGTATACAATTCGTACGCTTTATGGATTTGATCAATGTGTCCCATACAAAAGAGGAAGCTGTCGCTATTGCGGCCGAATACGAGGTAAGGGTTTATCATCGATCCTTGACCAACGATATATAGAGATCGTAACCCATTCCTACCTTTATTTTACTTTAATTTTTATTATAATACTCTTTTAATCTTTCAAATAGATCGACGATGGACCAGACGAGGAAGGAAATTATTTCAAAAGACCTGGAAGACTAGCCGATAGAATACCACCGCCATTCCCGAACGAGGAAGCAGCGAGAGCTGCCAATAACGGTGCTTATCCGCCGGATTTGAGCTACATAGTAAATGCCAGAAAGAACGGACGAAATTATGTATTCTCTTTGCTTACTGGCTTCATGGAGCCACCTGCAGGTTTTACCTTAATGGAAACCCAACAATTCAATCCTTATTTTTCGGGAAATGCTCTCGGCATGACGGAGGTATATTGTCGCAACGGGAATAGTTGTCGTTGATGTTTTCTCATAAAAAAAAAAAAAAAAAAAAAAAAAACTTTGAATTTTCAGTTGCTTCACGATGGCCTCTTAGAATACGATGACGGCACGCCACCGACTAAATCGCAAATGTCAAAGGACGTCGTAGAATTTCTTTCCTGGACTAGCGCGCAAGAACACAACAAGCGAAAGCTTATGACTATAAAAGTCATCGGGATCGGTATCATTACTTTATTGGCGGTATGGAACATGAAAAGAAATACGTGGACGAACGTAATTAATCAACGGATTTTCATTATATCCAAAGATAAATGCGAGTAGAAAAAAAAAAAAAAAAACAAAGAACAAGAAGAACGTTTGCTCCTTCCTTCATCTCTCGGCGGAATTCTTCAACGATACGATCTTTTTAACGTAAGTGCCTAAGTAATAATAGTTTCTAACGATTGTACAGTGTATCATATGTAATTACCGTGTAATCGACGAAGCAAAAATAAAAAGAGGACGCTCTAAGGGAATAAACTTCGTTTGTATCTTCGTTCTTTTTCGTCTTCTTCTTCTTTTCTTTTTTTTTTTTCTTTTTTTTATATGTTTTTGCTATCGCATTGACTTCCCTTTGAATAAATTATTCGTTTCTAAATAGACATTTCGTTCCCTTTAATCGTTGAATCACTTTCAACTAGACTCTTATCGAACGTATTATCTTCTTCTATTACGGCGACCCTCTTTTAAACGTATCGACGTCTATAAATCCTTGAAGCGTTTCGTTTAACAGATCACGCGAAATAAGGAACGGGTTTTCAAGCGGAGCTATTAACATTTTCTTCTCCCTCTCTCTCTCTCTCTCTCTCTCTCTCTCTCTCTCTCTCTCTCTCTCCTTCTCTTTTTTACAACACATCGGAACACTTGTTCGAGGACGAAAACGTGGAAACTTAGCGCGCGTGGAAAATTCAAATAGAATAGATTAATCGACCTCCTTTTTTCTTTCTTCTGCAATCTTTCTCACTCTAACTTCCTCTATTTATCCATCACTCCGAGTCTCTCTCTCTCTTTTTGCTAGAACTCTAAACGTGTGTCGTCGATAATCGTTTCGCAATGCGGCCTTGACGTTGCCGTATACTCGATCGGACCGGTTAAATATAGAAAGCTCGAGGAGGCAACAAACATTAACGACGTTTCTTACGAGTCGTTAACTCTGCAGCTACGATCGGATGCTTCGTGATTCTATTTCGGTATGCTCCCTCTATCTATCCATCTCTCTTTCTCTCTCTCTCTCTCTCTCTCTCTCTCTCTCTATCTCTATCTCTCTTTCTCTTTAACGTTCTTTTTAAAGAACCACCCACGTGAAACGCGTCATTTTTTCGTCACATTCCTTTAAGCCAGCCAGCCGATATCGAAGCTTCGATAATAATTAGCCGAGTTCGTTTTCGAACTTTGGCAGCTTGTCGATCTAGATATAGCAACAAGTGTGGCTACGTTAAAGAGAATGATAGAAAGATAGATAGATAGATAGATAGATAGATAGATATATTAAGAGGAAAGAGAGAGAAAGGGAGTGAGAGAGAGAGAGAGAGAGAGAGAGGAGAGAGAGATAGGGAAGAGTGTATATGTTTGTATGTATGCCCGTAACTGTGTGTAAGGGTAAATCGAAAATATACGGAACGATGAATGAAACTCCTGACTGACGTCGGACTATCTGGCGCGCCAACGCGACATCAAACACAACACGCGAACGGATAGAACGTCGTTGAAGCGTCAACGTACTTGCCGCTTCGTCGAACACGTTGCTGGACCGAGAGATGCGATTCTGAATAGACGACGAAGACGATGATGAAGATGAAGATAAAGATGATACTTTACGCGTTTATGACTATAGAAGAAGGAATAAGAATGATAGAATATTTATTCAATGAATAAGAGACGACAGAGAGATTGAGAGAGAGAGAGAGAGAGAGAGAACATCGTGTCCAGCAAGTAAGATGAGTTAATGTTTGAATGAATTCCGAATTCAGCTTATTGACGTCATTAAAACGTTCCATTGCTCGTTATCTAACGAAACGCTTGTTTTTCCAATCGTGCGAACTAAGAAAGTGAAGAAGGAAAAGAAGTGAGAAGAGGAGGAGAAGAAGGAAGAAGAAGAGGAGAAAGAGGAGGAGGAGGAGGAGGAGGAGGAGGAGGAGGAGAAGGAAGAAGGAGTTTAGAACGCGACCGACACCGTTGCCAGACGCATCCGCATCCGAAAGGTTACGTCCGAATCTCGAAATAGAGGAACGCCCGGCAAAAATAGTTTCCCGCGTCTTCGATATATCGTCATCGCGAAATAGACTCGAGCCGGGACCGGAAGGCAGTGAAAACAACCAAAACGTACCTTCATATATACATGCATGCATGCATGCATACATACATACATACATACATACATATAATATAATATAACATAACATAACGTATTGAGAAAAGACGACGATGATCGAATAATTTGGTATAAGTAATATTAGAATGAACGTATTCGATATTACAAGACGACATCAATGCTCATTTTTTCAATAAGATTCATCGATCAAACTCGTTCTTCAAATAGACGACGACTCGTTAACGATGTTACTACGTGTATTGTGGAGGAAACGAAAAAAAAAAAAAAAAAACCAAGAAAAAGACAGGACGAAAGAAAACGGGGGAAGGGTGGAGGGCGGGGAGGGAAGGAAAAAAGAAAAAGAAAGAAATTAAAAATAAAACGATGATAGTAATGAGACGTTGAATGGTTGGATATCTCTGGTATTGATGCGAATTAATTCATTAAATGGAAAAACGATGATGACTTTGAGCTGTCATCGCACGTGGCCGAATGCCCGCAGGAAATAAGAGAAAGAGAGAGAGAGAGAGAGAGAGACGAAACGATCTAAAAGGCCGCTATTATAAAGTGCCTTCTGGCGCGTTTTGACAGCAAATTCCACCGACTTCCAGATGCGGAGGTGTCGGCCTGATAAATAAGCGAGCTTGCCGCGAGACGTAAGCGGTGAAATTTGCATTTCCCAAATTTCCTGGCAATCCTCGGTATGCGGAGCCTCGTTTCTTTGGCGTGAATCTCAAACCTCTAGTCTTTCAAACATATATACTATCTCTCACTCTCTCACTCTCTCTCTCTCTCTCTGTCGCTCTTTTTGTCTCAATCTCGAAATTCGTTAATGATCGACAAAATTGAAACTCTCTCGTCGAAAGTGAAATAAGAAAAGAATATTTTTATTTCTTTTTTTTTTTTTTTCGAGAAACGAATAAATTACGTTTCCGAAGACAAAACATGGGAATAAAAATAAAAACAAAAAGTAAATGTTTTATATAAGATTATATAAAAAAGAAAATAACATCTTGTTCGTTTTCTCGAAGAGCACACGAGTTCTTCCCGGCACGAGCCACTCTCAACAACTTGGCACGACACTTTCGATTAATAATACTCGTAAACGTCTCTTTCTGTCTCTCTCTCCCCAACCCCTCTCTCGTGCGTATCGTCGGTCATTCGGACAAACGACTTATGCGTGTCATGTAGGTGTATATATATCTATATCTATATTTATATATATATATATATATATATATATATATATATATATATATATATATATATATATATCGAGAATGAAACGTATAACACTTCATATTTTATCTACGAATTTAGACAAATTATTATCACGAAAGTAACACGCAATAAATACAACAATAATGATAGAAAAATTATTTATCTAACTTACGATTAATTTATAATTAATATGTGGTGAAAAAAAAAATGTTACAATCTATTAAATAATACGATATTTTCATTTGGTATATTTTTATATAATAATATTATTAAATAAATTCGATGGTAAGGAGGAGATAATTATGTATTACATTATCATTAATATTCACAAAAGTTGAACGACAAGATTCGCTTGACATTGAAAGTATCCACCCGGAAATTCTTTCCTTCCATCGATCGATCGATGGTTGTGATCGTTCTATCCGTGGAACTCGTTACACATGACATTTTTCTTTTTTTATCTTTATTTTTTTTTTTTCTCTAAACTAAGGATAATCAAGAGGTAGTCAGGCGCGCGCGTGTTTCCTAAGGACGCGATAATATCGTTTACCTTCGAGTCGGTAGCTAATTAACGTCGCTCCTGAGACGAGAAGGACGTTATCGATTCTGTTAACATTCTCATATTTTTTTACTTATAACTTAAACCGCGATGTAAAAGGCCAAGAGAAATATGTACATAATGGATCGGAAAGATATTTTGGTGTCTTTACCTTTTCGTTAAAATCGTGCTCGATCCAAAGGACAGGTTGAACGATGATGGCCGCCGATCGATCGTCCGAACAAAATACCCATATTACGTTATCGACTCACGCTGAAATTCAAAACGTATACAATGTTATTTTTCGATTATAAAAAATATTTATCAAAAAGTTATGACCATGGGCGAACGTCCAATTATAAGTTCTATAATTGAGAACCAATTAAAAATTTCCATTATAATTCCGTGGATGAGATAGTAACGAAAGGAAAAAATAAAAACAAAAAGGGAAAACGAAGAATAAAGAACGACGAACGAAAAAAAGAAAATTACGAATAAACTCTACATATAATAATTTTCATTCTCACATTGAATATTTCTCATGAGCTACGTACCGTTTGAAATGTCTCCGCGTATAAACGTACGTATAAATATATAATGTACATTACATATGTGCACACATACATACATATGTATGTATGTAAAACGAAAGAAAGGAAATACAAATCGTTCCTTTTGAGCCAAACACGTTGGCATCGGTAAGCTGCTTGTTCCTGGACCATTTCGAAGGATGTTGCATCGTCGCTTAGACATTTTTCCCTCCCCCGGTCCCCTCTCCCCATACTCCCTTACCACCTATAAAACGCATTTGAGTTTATGCTTGGCACCACAAGAAAGGAGGAAGTTTCTTTCTCTTCCTCTTCTTCTTCTTCTTCTTCTTCTTTTTCTTGTCGTTCAAATATATTTACGTTCGTATATCGGCCAAGACGCCAACCAATTGCAAAAACGAGTAACGATAAGAAAAGAATATTTATTTTCTATATATAAATGAAATACATAAGTACATATAACGTGTACAGATTATAGATAACAAGATTAAGCAAAGAATGTTCAATCTAACATCTCATAACTAATATTTGTTGATGCACACATACACACACACACACGCACGCACGCATACATCAGATAGAACGTTATTTATGTTAAAAGTAGCACGTATTATTCCATTAACTTTTAAAAATTAGTATATAAGAACGAAAGAAACTCGCATCAACCAAGAATGGTATTCCAATGGGATCGAATCGATCGTTCTAGAATCGTCGCCTAGATAAATCAGGATAAAACGGGGATAAACGGAGTGGAAAGTGTCTCGACAACGCACACCCATGTGTACGTACATGTGTGTGTGTGTGTCTCTATAATCGTCGGGATATTCCTAGCCTATTTATGCGCGACGACGACGACGACGACGACGAATAAAACTCGTTCGAGCACGAAACCAACCCCTTAAAGTTCTCGTTCTTCGTGGAAACTCGAAATCTGTATCTATTTGCCAAGACGATTTTATAAAGAAGAAACATATTGAAACGGAGGTATATGGATACGTAAATCAATTTGTTTCTCGTTGATTTTCATTCGTCCGTTTTATTTTTCCATTTCTATTTTCTTTTTTTTTTTATCTTTTACTTTTTATTTTTTTTTGTTCCCTTCCCTCTCTTTCCTTCCTCCAAAAAGTCAGAACGACAAGAAAACCGAGAGGATCTATTCTAATCTATTCGCGATACGGGTATTTCCAGTTTTCGATCGACGAGAATAGCGAGCTTGTAAATGTTGCTGCTAGGCAGGATTATAACGCTTAGCATGACCCGGCCGCGATAAATGAATTATCGATGGACACACGGAGTAGTACCTATTTACGGACTATATCACCTGAACGTATACATCTACTATATCAACGATTTGCGTCCAATCATTTGATTCGGATGATTCATTTCGTTTCACTGTCTTCCATCGTATCCAAGGATACCTACGTTAATAAGGCGTTTCATACATACACACACACACATATACATATGTCAAGCTCGAAGAAAAACCAATTACGTTTTCTATGAAATTACGTATATACACTTTTAAAAACGATACGTACTAATGACACAGAATATAAGATATCGTTACTGTTAATTTATTTTTTCCATTTTTTGTCATTATTTTTTTTCTTCTTTAAATTCATTTATTTATCTTTCTTCATATTTTCTTTTCTTTACTTCTTCTTCTTCTTTTTTTTTTTCTTTAATTTTTAATTCTTTTTTTGTCTTCTTTCATTATTTTTTTTTTTTTTTCCTTTCATTGTTGTCATCCGTCACTGACCTCGGCATTGTTTTCATATCGTACGTTCATATGTACGATTGTACGGAGAAATAACGCTTATGTTTACACTACCACACATTCCTATCAATCGTGACGTAATCCTTCGTGTTGTATTTTTACCTTAAATACTATTCCTAACGAAACGCGTAATTACATACGTCAAATAACCGGTATTACATTCGTATTGCTATTACAACACGGTTATTATTATTATTCTTATTCTCATTATTATTATGACTGTTACTACTACTACTAACATTACTATTAGTATTACTTCTATTACTACTACTATCACTATTATTATTATTATTATTATTACTATCACGGCTTGTTCTCTATGTATACATTACTCTTTGTTTATTGACATCTATATAAAATGATATAATCGTCCGTAAGAGAGTATTCATTATGAATCTGATATCGATTTATCCATTTACCGAGATGAACGAATTTAACTGAGATCCACCGAAAAGGGTCCTAATTTTAAACAAAACCAAAAAAAAAAGAAAAGGAAAGAAAAAATGTTGAAGATTAAACGATCGAACGTAAGATGATCTTCGATGAGAACAAAATGATGTTCGACAGTAAAGCGAAAGTAAAGGGGAGAAGAAAGATAAAGATACAACAGTTGGTTGTCAAAGTATTATAACCACGTTCTCCATCGAGAACTCACCTTACGTTGCAAGCTGCCACACCTTCGTGTCGAAAACACGATCCGTTCTTCCGATTCTCATTTCTTCCTTTATTTCTCTTTCTCCATCTTTAAATATTTATTACAACTATGTACTTTCCTTTCGAATCGTATCGCTGTCGTTGCGGAAAATTCGAGCGATCGAGTCACAGTTCACGAAAAAACAAAGCACCGGATGTTGCTTGGATATCTCATGCAGAGAGTGAGAAAGAGAGAGAGAAAGAGAGAGAGAGAGAGAGAAACAGAGAGAGAGAGAAAGAGAGGAGAGAGATAGACAGACACGCTTCGAGACGCGAGCCATTCTCTGCATACACGCGCGCGCGCTCCACCGCAAAAGAGAGGGATGGAGATAGAGATGGTGAGGTGGGAGAGGGAGGACATAAAAACAATGCGATCGTAATGGTCACGAACTCGCGAGAATAAGAGAAATTTTCTTCCTTACCTTGTCCACGAAGTTTCCTCTATCACCGAAAAGAAAACAATCGACGAACGTAATTCCATATCACTTCTCTTTCTATCGCGAGATTGTCTTTCGATAGTTCCCGGGACACGATTATTACGTGTATGTTCTCGAGTGTTTACGAACTCGAAAGCCGATACAGAAACAACGCGCGACGTAAACGATGAAAACGATGACGAGATGACACGATGATTCTTAGCGTCAACCGGAGTATCTCACTCGATGTTTCTTCGTACCGCAGAATGAGAAAGCGCCATCTATTGGACGGCCAGTAATTTCCTTATACCACAGTATCGTATGGTATACGAATATAATATACATTTCGTTCTCCAATTAGAGAACGGTTCACATTTGAGCGCGTCCATTTGAATTTTCTAACGCTTATCATCGTGAAATTCGTATCTCGTTCGTAAATACATGTGGAATTTTTAATCTGTGTACATTTGAAAATTGTTTTTAATCATTTTAAAAGTGAGATTACGAGAAATATTATATAAACGATTAATCGATAGATATTATCGTGAGCGAAGCGCTATCAATTTCTTCCTTATCATTTACCTTGAAATAAATGGCGTCGCTAGTGGCGAATACGTATATGTATAGTAAATATATATATATATATATATATATATTTTTGAATTGATCACGGTGTCGTCATCTTACAACACTACTTTGACTTTTGACATATGTGTCTCTCTTTGTTTGATGGAATCGTAATTATTAGAAAACTATTGGACGGTAATGACAAGAGGTTATGATAGATAAGAATATACAAATATTATCAAGAATTTCTTCGACTCGCTAAAATCAGTCCACTAAAGGGAAACGTAGAATGGTTAGTTTTTAACGAACCTTTAGATCGTTGTTCCTATTACATTATAGTTTTTTTTTTCAGTTTTAACACGTGAGTAATGGTTTATATTTCTTTTATTAATTCAACGAGAATACTCTATGACGTATACATATGTACGGGTTATAATTTTCATAGAAAATAGTCGCATTAACATATTGACATGGAATGCAATTTTTTTCGATACTACGTTTATTATCTGCATAATTTACAATGATTATTACTTTACGTTTCTTTTTTTTTTCTTATCAGTCTATTCAAATTATTTGCAGACAATGTCTTGGTTTTTTGGGAAAAAGAAACATCAAAAGGAATCACCAGTTGAATCAACTGAAGATCTCACATCTACTACCATAGAAAATGAATTTGAAAACATTGAAAAAAAAATGTATCCTGTACCTCCAAATTCTCAGGATGGAACACCTTATCCTGGTGGTAGCCTATATCCGCTCATAAGTGGTGCTTCGACTTATCCTACACTACCTACAGATTCAGCTAAACAAAATCAGCAAGGGGATACGCAACATTATTTAAGTGGTGTACCATTCAAATTATGTAAACAATTGGAGAGTAATATGAATAATGATTTTGAGATAGACAGGCTACGTGCAAATGAAATCTTATCTTTTATCCAAAGAATAGAGGAGCAAAATTTAGATTATGATTTTTCACACGAAAAGAGTGTCATTACGGAAATGAATAGCGCTAATGAAGATTAAAAAATAAATGTTATCTAAATATTCATAGGCAAAAAGTAATTTTGTTCTCTAAATATACAAAACAGTAAAATATCTTTTACTTATTATCACATATGTTATAATGAATTTTGATATTTCAATATTGTTTAAAAAATACACTTTAGTTTAAAAGTAATTGCTTTATATTTTCGACATTATTTTTTTTTTTTTTGTATATTTATTGCTTATACATAATTATGATGTAATTCTTTGTGAATTTGAAGTAGATAAATTTCCAAGTATATGGCTCTATTAAATATAATTAAAATAGTTTTAACTAATGACGATGTATATCTTCAGAAATGTTTTCAAAAGAGTATTCAAATATTAATTGTATGTTTAAACCATATTTGTACTGCCACGCTTGCAATGTTTAAGGGTACTTGTATTTCCTTACGTGCTCAGGAAGAAACTTGTAGGTAGATACATGACACAAACTGTGCACAAGGACATATTCTTGATATTTAATAGTTGCATAAACGGCATGTGTGCATTGTAAATATTGTTTACATGTTGTATATTTATCATTGTTGATGATGATTAAATGCCATTACTTGATGTAATCAAATACATATAAAATATCAAAAAATAATTTTAAAATAAACTATTAGCTTGTTGCAAAGAATTTAATTATTAACCTTAATATGAGATCAAATTAAATATTTTAAGAAAAGTGTTAAGCATTAACATTTTAGTATTTAACTTACTGCAACCATAAAACTTTTTTAGAATTACATATTATACATACACATTTACATATACCTTTTTTGTAGTTTAATATTAATTTCTGCAAGTATACTAAAAATTTAATAAAAGAATTACGAACCCTTACTTACAATTCTAGAATTATCATAAAATTCTATATATAACAAAATTACTAACATTTATTATTATTTATCCAAGTGTTATTATAATTAATAATATAAATTATAGATTCAAAACTATATCAAGAACCGTTAAAATGATGACAAGTATAAAAAATGGCACCCAATTTTTGAGAACATCACAAGTACTGTAATAATGAAAATGGTTTATTAAAATTTATAGATTAAATAATATCTACTACTAACTAATGGTATTCAAATTTATACTCACTTTATGTATTTTCCTTTTATCAACATATAAGCTGCTAGTTTTACCATATTCCAGTTTGTAGAATTATCATAAGCCATTAAATTTAAAGCTTTCGCAACATGCGAGTGACAATTACCGAAAAATAAATTATGCTAAAAGATCGGTTAAATGTAATGTGATAATAAACAATAAAGGAGACTGTAAGTTTAGAAATTTACCATTTTCGTTTTATAAATATCACTGGCCTCTGATACTGCCATATCCCATCCTTGCACACCACCTTTGGCTTTTGTATAATGAAGCTGCCAATATTTGATAGGTTTACCAAATGCCATGTGATCTTCAGATACATGATAAGGACCAGCAAAATCCCTGATTACACCAGTTGATGTGCAAATTCCCATATGACCAATAAATGGTAGTATATAACTGTGTAATTCAAATCATAAGAAATATTTTTCTAATGTCACAAACACTTCATTAGATACGTCTAATACTACGGTTGTTATTATTATTGCAATATTCATTAATAAACAATATTGTATTCAATTTATTATTGAACCTATTCATTTCATCCTACATTAGCAGATATTTTAACCGGTTAAGAGTACAAAACTATGATATATATATATATATATATATATATATAAATATATACATTCTAATACAAAATTAAATGATTAACAGAAATATTGAAGGTTAACTTTCTATCGTAGAACAACTCACGTTATAACAGGTAATGGAGTCCAAACGATGCAAAAGGGAAATCTCTGTCTTTCTGGATTTATAGATAGATCCATTTCTGGCGAATTTGGGTTCGATTCGGATACTACATTCGTCAACAAATCAGGATTCATTGTAGTTTACTACGGCCTGACGTTTAAACGGCTTTAGTCAGCCATGAACCATCGCGCGGTATATTCAATACTAAAGTTAAATTCTTTTAGATCGTAATAAAAGTTCAAGGATGTTTATCTGTCAACTAGATAGTACGATGTTCTTATTTTTTTTTTTTTTTTTTTTAATATTTCATATTTATCATTTCTATTTTTGAGAAACGAATACAGATATTATATACAGATGTAAATTCTACGTTATCGTATGTCACCTATCTCGTTTTGGAAATAATAAATTCATTAATGTTTCTTTTACTCGTTACATAAATATCAAAGTTCATAATTCTTGCATAAGAGAAATCGATTTTCAATGAAGGAATGTCCTAATATCCATCAATGTTCATCGATTCGACGATTATCTCGACACTTTTTTTTCTCTATATACATATCTGTTGCCCAACTTCTTACGTAGGGCTATACCATTATGTTATACTTACGATAAAACTGTGAAAGAAGAGTATGTTAGTCGCGCAGAAGATGCCGTAAAAATGCCTTTATACCCTAATAGGACAGTACGTAACAGAGTTGCGAGCTAACGGAATTATATGCAATCATGTCGGGTTTCTTGCCGGGCAGAACGTTTCTTTCCGTTGGACGAATATGTACCAAGCTCGATATGGTAAGTCCTAAATTTATTTTATTACAATTTATTACGTCTTCGAGGCACGAACGTTCGTACGAATTTCAAAAGAGTATTAGCGCGCGCAAAATGAAAGCGCGAGAAAAATCGAATAGAAATGTTTCAAAGGAAGCAAGTTTTATCGATCGTTCTCATTGAAATTGTTCTTTTTTTTATTTTCTTTTATTTTTCTCAAATTGAAGTGACGATCATCGTATTCTGCTGGTTCACCGTGATTTACGGTAACGTCGTGAGGAATGAGGATATTTGTGGAACACACAATGGCAGACGTCTATATCTCGAGCTCGGGGAAAAGGGTATTCTTTATGCTAAAAATGTGTCCTTCATAAAAAATGCACCTAGACAACAGACATCACGAATTTATGCGACCAATAGTTCCCATGATCAATGCAGCCTCGAATTAGTAACCTGTCCGTCATGCGTTATAATAGTTACCTTCAAGAATATTGCATTGTCGCATCATTGCGGTGATGGTGGTGTTATGATGGATAATCCATGCAGGTATAGAGATGATCATTAAACTTCGGTTTAATTGATTTTTTTTATTTTTCTTTTTATTTTTATTTATTTATTTGTTTATTTTTTATTTTTTATTTTTTATTTTTTATTTTTTCAACGACAAACCTTCTCTATATCGACGAATGATCTATAGATGTGATTACGTGTGGATTTCCGAGCCACCATATGAAGACGTTTCAGGCACACCTTTTTGCGGTTTATATTCACCTATCACGTACAGATCGAGTACCAGAACGCTATCCATAACTTTGCTCTACAGTCAATCGCATAAGCATGCTTTTACACTCGAATATACGGCTGAAAGTAAGTGCTGGATCACGGTAATCCACCCTGTTATAAAGTAATATCTTTGTTAAAGATATCATATATATATATATTTTTTTTTATTTTTTTTTTTTTTTTCAGGAAACAGATTACATCTTAAAGGAACGGAAATGATGACAGCAGTTACGAAAGGTTTGAATAGTACAGGTGGAGGTATTCTTACGTCACCGTTTTTTCCAGCTCGATATCCCCGAGATTTAGGTTTAGAATATCTAATAACATGTCCTTCCGAAGCTCCATCATGTCGGGTCAGATTATTGTTCAGTGATTTTCAATTAGCTACGGTTTCTATAATGGAAGTACGTAAAGTATTATTTATCATTGGACATCGAAATTGTTCAATCTTAACGTTCCATATTTTTATATCTCATGTGACCGTAGTTTTACGATTGGAACGGTCAGCGACTTGATGTCAGTAGTGGTGCAAGATTTCGTCCCCCGGTAATAGTAAGTTCCGGTCCTTCTCTTTTGATAAGATTCTACGCAAATGGTGGTACCGGCCTGGGATACAAAGCCTTTTATTCCTTCGTTATCGGCCATCTTTACGACAAGTCGATTCATCCTATAACGGATTGTGGAGGATACGTGGAAAATTTGGGTGGGGCTATCACTATGATGGATATGGTAGGTCAAGGTGTAAAAACTTACGATTGCGTGTGGCTTATCAGACCACCTAAGAATTTCCTTCACATGAAGACGCATATGTATTTAAAAGTGGTTGCCTTCGCCGACATGGGTAAGATATTTGAAATCTAATCTCATTGATCCTAATATTGAGAAAAAAAAAAAATATATTACTTGTCAGCTGGAAACACGGAATTGACTATAAAACAAGGGCCAACCTCAGCTCTTTTACCCTTGGAAGTTTTAAGACATCCTGTGAGCCAGCTACAACCACTTAGACACAGAGAACATATCGCTCCTGTTACCAGTGGATTTCACGTAAGCCTACGTGGTACTTTTGGTTCTACATCGCATTTAGCTATAGCCTACACCGCCTTCAGTTACATGGGTACGTTTATTTCGTTTTCTCGAATACGAACGAAACGAAGAATAGAGAAAGAAAATAAATATCGATTGATTTATAATAAGTAGACTGTTTCACGGGCTCCGACTTTCTGTGTCAAAATCACAGATGCATACCGAGCCAACTTAACTGTGACGGATTTGATCATTGCGGAGACAACAGCGATGAACCGGCTACATGTTACAGAGGTAACATCGACTCTGGTTAGATCTGATTATGTATTTTAAACTAATACCCAATTTTCTCAAAATATAATCGTTTGGCTGCAGATTGGGACGTTGAACCACAGGATAGAAAATGGCACACGAATAAAGCGAATTATTATTTCCCAAAGATCGACCGTTATCCTGATTTAAAGACAGCTACATTGGTCTTCGTTGCAAGTAGCCTTGGCTTGATCGTTTTGATATCGGCCCTAATCATATTGTTATACAGAATGGGCGCCAGAGCTAGACAACAGAGAGAATTGCAATCTCGTTTACAGACTATTAGCGAGCTCTTAGGTACGTGTTTGATGATTACCCCGGCGGCACAGATAATCATTTATGTTACTTCGAGCAGTCTTTGACATTACAGACGGAGCGAGGATCGATGAAATATCAGTGGCGGACGATCCACCGGTTTACGAAGCACCACCTGGATACGACGAAGTCGTCAAACTAAGCTTAGAATCCGACGGTATTAGACAAAAGAAAAGAAGCTTCAGTCGCGAGTCACAGAGTAGAAGTTCGCCAAGTCGATGTTCGTGAGTTCGTCGTCGTATTTTTTGCGTTAGCTCTTGTCTTCCTTGACATTTCACGATTAACGTTTCATTCGTTACGTTTATATTCGAGACACGAGCAAGAGCCGCAGTCATCCATGTATCTGGTAGTAGAAGGAGCAAGTACAAGTCGTGGTAGTCAAACAACTCCAACGACCTCTGGTACGAGGAATCCAAGGGTTCCTGAGAGTCCACCACCACCGTACGTCACTCCTCCGGGATCAATCGGGAGAAGTCTCAATATTTCAGAGATACCTTCTTCTTCTTCGAGGTCGGGTAAGTTTTCGAGCTATGTTAAAAATTGACAAATTGAAAAGAATGAAACTGATTGAACGAATTAATGATTGAATAACGATATATATATATATATATATATATATATATATATATATATATTTATATATACGTGTATAGCTGAAATTGAGATTATTGGAAGAAAGAGATGTCGCCGTGCCTGGTTACGAAAAAGTTGCGAATTCTCT
This sequence comes from Dolichovespula saxonica, assembly GCA_911387935.1. NCBI lineage: Eukaryota > Metazoa > Arthropoda > Insecta > Hymenoptera > Vespidae > Dolichovespula > Dolichovespula saxonica. The sequence goes on from OU426997.1 coordinate 5,234,708, forward strand.
CGATCCCAGCCATCTAATAACGAGGATATAACATCGATGAAAAATCCTTCCTCGTCGCTCGACGCAGAAGTCCTCGGTGCGTATCTCCAGGACTACATTGCTTCGTGTCAGAGCTGCACGACCGATTCCTCTGCTCCACAGCCAGACAGCTCTCAGAGTGCATCGACCGACATCAACGGAGACTCGCAGGAGACAAGAGAAGGCGTAGGATTAGAAGAAGGCAAGGAAGATCGAGTCGAGGTCGTCGGTAATTCGCAGAGTGGAAGTACCGACGTGTGTTCTTGCGAGGGTGCCTGTGGATGTGCCAACAATAAATCAATTTTAATGAACGACATAACGATCAAGCAGGACGAAGAAGAACTCCAAGTCCCGATGGTGAATTAATTATTATTCTTTTTTCCCCTACCTATTCGTACAAATATTTTATTTTCTCATAAAGAAAAAAATAATAATGATAATAATTTTCTTTTAGAACGAAGAATTCGAACAAACGGCGGACGAGCCAGACACGAATAGGAACAGGGAACACGAGGAAGAAGAATTATCCCATAAAAATGCTATTATCAAACTTCTCGGTAGCAGCTGTTCGAGGCATAGCAGATCATCGTCCATAAGTAATGTAAATTCGACGACAGCTATATCCACAACAACCTCGACTCCTTGCGGTACATTAGGAAGATCCTTTAGAAAAGTGTCCGTCTGTTCGCGTGACAGTTATGCAACTAAGATCTCAAACATAAGCGTCTGCAACAGTTACGAGAAACTTCACGACGAGTTTCAATTCATATCCGAGGCAGCAAGCGTTATCGGGGCTACCAATCCAAGCACTATGGCTAATACACCTATTAGCACACCGAAAATCATCAATATTCAACGTAGACGAGCTAGAAGATACTCGAGCTGTGATCTGGATAGTTTTTACGAGAGTATCAAATTCTTGGATTCTTACCTTACACATAGAGGAAAATCTAATCAAGGCCGTAGACAATCGACCGTTGCTGTGATGCTCTTTGGTACTCCTGAACACTCTGGAAGACGTCTAACTCGCATTTCTAGATCGGCCGAAGGAACGATACGAACTCATACCCGAATTTGGCGTTCTAACGATGATACCTTGTTCAATTGATCTTCGTAAATGTTACTTGAAGAATTTTCTTTCTTTCTATATTCGTTAGATACTAGATAACAAAGAAATTTGCAAGTTTTATCAAGATATTCTCGATTATTATGAAATAAAAAATTGAGAAATGTGTCTATAGACTTTAATAGAAAATAATTATTAAACACACACACACACACACATACACACACACACACACACACACACACACACACAAGGAGAGTGTCCAGTATAATTAATTAACGTCTTGTTCAAATCAAATTAAATCATTTCGTATATTCACTTACTTTTGTTTAATCGATCGAAATGTAAATGTTTATCATGATTTGTGATAACAATGAGCATAAAGAAAAATAAAGAAAGTAAGAAATGTCGAAATAATCGTTCAAAGATATTATTGATCTTTTCATTATACAATTTTTCTTCTTATTTACTTTCTATGTGTCTAGGCGTCGCTTATAATTAGATCATACGTACGCGCAAATCATTTTGTATAAACAGAGATTGCTCGATATCCAACGCATTTTGATTGTGATTTTAGTGGTATTTGCGTCGTAAGATCAACTTGAATTTATTTACACGTTTGAATGCCACGGAGCACGAGCACACCATTCACATTTTATGACGTCAAAAAGTGCTAGAACATTGGGTCGTATTGCGCAATTTTATCTATCGAAATGCGTTGGAGATTTTTTCAATGACCCCTGTCATTCAAACGATTAATCGTTGGATTTACTGCTCTTTTAGATAAATTCTTTTATCTCGTCACTATTGCAGGCACACAATAATAGTTTAACGAATTTTGCTTGTCGAGTTACACTTTTCGCAATTATTACAGAATGAATTTTTAAACGTATTTATATTACTTGCATTCAGGCCAGATTAATGTAAAGCTTACTTATTTATTGTAATAAAAAAAATATATATATATATATATGTATATATGTATACAATATATACATGTATGTACATATTTCAATATGTACATAATATGAGGATGTACATTATATGCATTATATATCCTTCGTCCTAATATATGTAAAATACTTCTCTTTTCGGACATGGACGTAATAAATCGTTAATTATGTACAATTTCTATACGTGTCTATACATTTAATTATATCCATCTATCTATCTATCTATTTATATATATATATATAGATCATTTGAAACGTAGAAAAAACTTTTATTTTAATTTAACTGTACACAGTCATACTATTTATAATCTATCGATCAGCTCGAATATAAGATACGATTGTTCATTATGCGTTCATAAAAATTGGAAGGAATTACTTAAAATAAATTCGTTGAACATTAAATAATAAACTGAAGAATAATTTAAAAATAAAAAGAAAAAGAAAAAAGCAAAAAATATTTTACCTAAAGATACATGAAAGTGCTGCTTCGTTTCATAAACCATTTGTACAATTCTTCGTTCAAAATTGGCACTTTTATGTATAATACGTGTTTAATCACAGCTCAACAGCTAGCTCAACGAGTACGTGATATGTAGAATCATATAAAGCTTTATACTTTTAAAATGGAAAATGTTCTGACTTATAAAACTTTCTTCAAATTTACACTCAATCTCGCACGCGCATACACGCGGCAAGACAAACATCCTTCGTATTAGTTTCTTTTTTTTTTATTTTTTTTTATTTTTTTTTTTTTTATTAAGATATGTAGCGTATAAAGATAGCGTATTCGCGGTACAAAGCTTTTTTTAAATCATGAATTACTCGCATCGATTTACCGATGACGCTATCACTCTATGACAATATTTATACTGCGTAATGACGCTATCAAAGTTTCCAACAAAAAGGTGATTTATGACATATTATTAAGAACAAGAAAATAGAACAGAAAAATACCAATTTATCATTCAACGACTAAGCTGCATTTTATGAACAGTATGCAATCTCATTTCATCTAAAATGAAAGAGAAAAATTAACGTGATCATTGGTCCTGATGATATTTTCAATTCGATAAATTTTGCGAATCATAATATATATCATGTTTCTTTTATTTACATCGCATAGCCATTGGAGTATAGAAAATCGATTGATACTATTTACATTTGTAGGCTTCGTTTCAAGGAAGAATAGAAAGGGTGATTGCCGGAAAACATAAAAGATAATAGAAAGAAACTAAACTTAAGAAACTATGATCTTGTCGAATTTCGAACTTGGCAAGTGTCGATGATATTCTAGCATTGGATCCACGATTATCATCTATTAAGCCTTGCGATTGTTTTATTTTTCTTCTTTAAGTAATTTAAATTATTCATGCCATTTGATTTGAATATATCGGACTTAAAGCCATTGCATTCTGTAATATCATATTTCGTTGTATCGGTGCGTCTAACGTAACTCGAAAATTATAGTTTTCCTTTATTTTTATTTTTTTTTTTTTTAAGTATTTTGCAAACCTATTTAAGATACATTTTCTCCAATTTCCATGCGATAATTCCAGGTAATAATATCTATGACCTCGATACATTCCTGAGCCTTTACGTAACTGTTACGTTAACGTTTATTAACACTTCTAAATAATGGAGATTTGATTAAGACTGCACACACACACATGTATGTATGTATGTATGTATGTATGTACGTATGTACAAGATTAAAAAAAAAAACTTACAATCGAAATCTTTCATGCTACTTGACGCAATAGCAATATTGTTTCATACCATGATTCAAACACTTGGCACTCGTAGCATAAGGATTAATCCTGCTCACTTCATGATCAGACACGGTGTAACTAGCGTTGCTATAATATCGTACGGTGAACTCAAATTTACCATTTCCTGGGGTCACTTGAATCATACAGAAATATTCTATGCTTGCTGGATTTTTAACATTGAAATGTAATATCTGATCGGCCCGATGTATTTTCTTCAGCTGCAGTTTCGCGCACAATCTTTTACCCTTCTTATCCTTGTAATCCTTCACGATATTTTCTATATGATTTAAAAAACTGTTCACACCACCGATCACGATTTTATCATTTGTACTAGCTGTTCTAAAAGCTGTACAGGCACACCAATGAGGCGCGATTGAAGCATCTTGACACGATCTTTCCCTTGGTACTGGCTCGAACAGACTGTAACAGCTTGGACAGCCTGAAACCGAAGAGATTATATTTTGACCTTGATCTTGACAATGGATTTAATAGGTTTGACATTTTTTTTTTAGATACCTGGAGAAACGTCAGCATCTCCACCAGCTGTTAGCAAAATATCCCTGAATGTTTCGTAGAGATCAAACGGAGAAGTCAAACGATTTTCATTTAATTTCAGTGCCTGATAAGCATCCGGATTTTCATTACGGAACCAATCTGGTAGCCATATATAGATGAAAGGTAATCTTTCCTCGTACCAACCAACGAACGTCTCTCTGATGTTACCCCAACGCATGCCTAGACACAAAAAATATATTCCACTCTATATACTTCGATCGAAATAATTTTCTGTAACTCGATCGATTCGATTGGATAAAAAAATTTACATGTATGTACCGTGATCACTCAAGAAAACGATCATCGTGTCGTTAAGAACGCCTTCCTCTCTGAGAATTTGCATTTTTCGGACCATTTGGGAATCCATTAAGGATGGTCCATTCACGTTCTCATGGCTTATCGAATTAGTCCAAAAAAATCCAAAATACGGTACGTTCACGAACGTTTGAGCAAAATTCATAGCATAATTAAAGATCCTATCGAAGCTCGTTTCGGGGCCGGTGCAATACTTGAGATTAAATCTGATTGTAAAAGCGGAAATAATCAAATCATTGTATAAATTATTTTTCAATACTTTCTTCATATCTTTAATAGAAGCCTCATCTGTTATAATTAATATCATTTACATTACATATACCTACGTATATATATATATATATATATATATATATAATTACCTGTTCTTAGATTTAAGAAGCTTTTCGCTTGCCAACATATAAGGCCGTAGATAATAGTCCGTCGGTGGTTGCACGAAACCTACTTTTAGATAATTAAATGTGTTCAAGACGGTCTCGTCCTCGCCGTACGCCGTGATGTATCCTGCATTGCGGAAATTATACCAGAGAAATGGACAATGATCGAGTTTATAAGCTTCCGAAGGTTTACATCTCGAGTATGCCTGTTCTTGATTCTGACCGGTTAAAATTGCCATCAAGTTTGGAAAAGTGTTGTCGCCCATTTTGTTATATCCCTTCAAACCGATCCAACCGGTCTCACGAAGATACCTTTCCGTCTTTGGCATACTTCTTTGAAAGTTCAATCGGCTTACACTGTCGATACCAAGAACGAGAATACTGAGTTTTCTCGAGAGACCATACGTAACGTTGTTATTCGTGACGTTCTCCAAACGATCATAGACCTTACGTGGATTCAAAATGGCATGGACGTTTTCATATATGGTTTGCGTCTTTTTCTTCTTCGATTTAGTTTGACAGTTTACCAAAACAACATCCACGTCATCCGGTATCGTTGCTTGCGCTTTCAAACTTTCACACTGTTTCACTCTACGTCGAATTGATCGTACGAATAAATTAATTGCATACATATTCGATCGTATTTATTCATTGACTGAACCTAACTCAAACATTACTTACGTTATCGTGGAATCGAATTTGTGCTTTCTCGGATTATCAAAATTCGGTCTAATTACCGGCGACCAACAACAAAACATATTTCTATGAGCGGCCATGAATTTTTGATCGAGGATAAGGGTAACGGTATCGTTTTCCCCTTTCGATATTCGCGTGTAAAGGTTTCCTTTAAAACATTCCTCGAACTTTTCCCTTTTAACGAACTTTACGATCGACGAATCTAAGGCGTCTATCGATAACATATGACACTTTGTATTCCACACGAGAAAACCGTCCATCGTACCTGAAAATCGTACTATTATAACGAAATATTTTCCATTCTTCTATTTCTCGACCTTCTTCACTTTCTCTCTCTCTCTCTCTCTCTTTTTTTAATGTTTCTTTTTTTTCCATTTTTACAAAATATAAAAAAAAGAAAAAAGAAAGAAACGTCCGATTTCTGGCAAAGAAATAATATTTCATTCATATCTTATCGAAGGCTATGATGTATCTTATCATTATTTTATCAATTTTTCTGGGTACAGCGTAAAATAACTGTCTTGAACATTCGTAATTTACTATATCAGAAATCAGATACTATTTGGTACAAAGTAATTATCCATTACGGACTCACCGTTCGTGTCGTTGTAGAATCTGTAGGACGGATATTGGAAATTCGTATAGATGATGTTTTCTTCGGAAACAAAATATAATGTCGCAATGACGAGACACGGAAGAAGGAGTAAAACTATAACAGGTCTTCGACAAAAGCACTCCGTGAAGCGCGACCACTTTGCCTTGAACGTCATCATATTTTTGTTAAGATCGCGCTTCTCTCGCTGAACAATCAGATGTCCTTCGAATTGGGCTCACACTCCCACCCGTTCTTCCAATTGGAAGCTATCGGCAGTGGTATCGGTGGTGGTACCGGCATTTCCAAACCCTTAACCGTTAAAATTTCCCTTTCCCTTTGTTCCACCACGTTCTCTTTTCTTTCAAATCTGTGATCCTCGTACGAACGTTTATTATCTTGAATCTCCTCGTGTCTCCCATATCTTCTTTCTTGCCAAAGCAAACCAATCATTGAGCGATCCTCTTCGACGATGAGTATTTCCTGTTTAGAATTTTTATCTTCTAGCTCTTTCTTCGAACTTAACGAACGTCTCTTAGGATAACCTACTTGTACAATAAAAATGTGTACAATTTTATTTATAATTCAACTTAATTATGTTAACAATATCGAACGATATCGAACGATATTTCATTATTGGATATTAATTTTTTGCCTCGTAGGTAATCTTTTCATAATAACCTTGGCGTTATCCTTAAATAAAGTAAATAAAAATAAGGCGCTGTTTGAATTCGTATTACGAGGGAATAGAAAGATTTTGGAAACGAAGAAAACGCTAATAAGCTGTTATTATTATCATATTATAGTTGTTATTAGTTATTATTTATAAGTTGTTTTTGTTTGCTCTTTTTTTTCTTTTTTTTTTTTTTTTTTTGATACCTCGTGACGTTAGTTTGGAAGCCGGTGATTTACCAAATATGATACTAATGTAAAATATTTTCCTACGATGCGACAAATAACGAAAAGGAGAAACTTTGTAAACATAAATATATAAGCGAGGAGAAAGTAATAAGAAAAATACGTGTTCGTAAGGGCCTAAACAATGAAGGCTGAAACGTAATCTACTCTTCTTAAAGTGGCCAAGCGTTACGTTGCAATGCATTGATTGCATAAATGCACGAATGAAGCCGGTCTTATCTCGATTGAGATAAGGACGAATGATTTGATTTTTTAGTCTCCTCTTTGATTAAATGAAAGTTATTCACGACATATACATATGTTTAATTTATTCATTCGTACGTGGATATATCATAGCCTGATAAGTAATAACCTACCATTAACCTTAAATCGATATACTCGATAAAATGAGTACTATTCGTTTATACAAAAAAGTCTCCGTTGCTTTTAACTTTTGATAATATGAATAAATAACACGAATATATATGCCCGCTTGATATTTCCCTAACGTGTACGAACGTTCTCTAGAGTTTCCAACTTACCCCACATTCGCTATATTCGATTATACATGAAGAAATAATATTCTGAGTAAACGTCGAAAAGAAAAAAAGATGAAATTCCTGTGTGACATCGACTTCTCCAAATAATCTCATTAATCTCTCAAGTTATTAAAAGTCAACTGTCACCGGTACCACCACCACCACTACCACCACCACCACCACAAACAGTTACTCGTTGAACGAGGTGAATTGATGACACTCTCACTACACGTTATACGATACGTTTAAGGACTGATCAATCATACCTTATAACATCTATTATAATATAACGAGATCCAAGAAAATGATGAATATTTTTCGTCGCTTCCCGTTCCAATAAATTAACGCAAAACTCTCTCTTCATATATACTACATATACATATTTCATATATACATATACATATATACATATATATACGTATATACATATACATATACACACACATATATATATATATATATATATATATATATATAAAAGAACAATATATATATGGACAGGTAGATATTCTTTTAAAGTTATGATTATTATGCTTTCGATTATTGACGAACAAAGAGAAACTCGTCTATAAAAAAAAAAAATATTGAAAGAAATTGTGACGATGCACGAGTCGAAAGAATATGAACGAAAACGTCAACAACAATGGCAAGAAGTTACGACGACGAAGTTCCGTTGTCGACTGACGAATAAATGTGCGCGAGAACGTCGACGTACTCGCTAGAAGCCGACGTCGTCGTCGACGTTGCTGTTTCGATACTGCGCCGGTCGATACTCACGAGGATGCCGATCCAACCACCCCTTTTTCTTTCCTTCCTCGTTGCATTCCCAAGCAATAAATACCATCGTCGTGGAATTTTTTTCAACGCATTATTATCTCATTAATACGATTGTCATCGCCGATCAATATTTGTTTAAATCTAAACAAGGATAAAATTACCTCTTTTTATCTCTACAATCGAACTTTGTCTTGGTTCCTCGCAACGATTCTCTCACAAATTGTGGATATCATATCTGTTTCTTTTTTTTTTCTTTTTTTTTTTTTTTTTTTCATATTCTCGATTGGATAACATCGCTTAAATATTTGATCAAGACTCGTCGTATCTCGTAGAAAAATCTTATTTTAGAATCGTATCAAATTTCATATCGTCGACGTTAAACATTTCACGTATTTTTGAAAAAAAAATTTATTGTATCGACTTAAATTGAGGTTTTACGAATGCTAATTGCAAGATGTTTTTTTTTAATTAGTAATAAAACAGTTGTCAACGGACAAGATATTGTTGCTAGTGTGATCCAAATATTGACGAGCAACAGATGCAATCGCGTATGGTAGCGCATTTTGTTCTTTCATTTTTCCTTTTTATTCATTTTATCTCTCTCTCTCTCTCTCTCTCTCTTTCTCTCTCGGGAAATAACCATTTCCACAATTTCATTTCTAACTAACTACTAACCACTACTAACCGCTAACGATAATGAGCGTCAATTAATAAAATTACCTTAGAAATTATTTCTATATATAATGGATTCTCGAAAATTGTTATTTATTTAAAACTATATGATCCAATAAATTGGCAAATAACAATGCTCGGAATTACGAAAAATATTTGTATTGTGTTCATTATCGACTGCTTGACGTGAGCTCGTTATCTATTTTTTGGTTTTCATGTTTCTTTTTTTTTTTTTTTCTTTCTTGTCATTTCCGTCCTATTGTGACTTATGTATGTATATCTTTATGAATGTACTCGCTTCTATTTCTATTCATCGAATATATAGACATAACCTTGCAATCCATACACACTCGGCCATAAAGTTTTACATAAATGCATACAAATGATCTCATTTTTGTGAAACTGAAGTAAAATTATCTTCGAAGCATCCGTTACGTTCTTTGCAATCCTTGTCAATGATGATTTAACGATATAACATCGTTAAAAAGATGAAATATAAAAATGTTATATTTATAGTCCATACAACGAGACGAATCAAGAAACGTGCTATACGCTTGATATATACTGTACATTAGACTTCACCTACTTGCTGGCGAACTATAGTCAATTGTTGAATAGAGAAACGAATTTATATAGATATACGTTAGAGCTTGCATCAACTTCCTACCCGAAAACTATTACAATATCTTAGAATTGTGAAAAAAAAACTCCTGACACGATCACAATCATGTGCATTTTTTTTTTTTTCCTTAAACGTCTTCTGATTCGTCTCGTTGAACGGAATATATATACATATATATATATATATCCATTTTTTTTTTTTTTTTAATGTAAAATACATATTCGGATATTATTTAACTTATGACTAAAATAATAAATACACAAATCCTGTTGAGATTCAACAAGCGACGTATTCAAGTATCCCACCGTTAAAGATTAACAATGGATTCATTAAATTCGAGCTGGCTTAAAGGATCTTTGGTCATATACTTCCTCCCTTAACATGTATTCAACAGAGTTCCTGGATCTTCCTCTTACTCGAAAACATAGGTACATTATTTTGATGATTTACTCTTACATTATTTCCATAATATTTCTCAGTCTCTTTTCGTTCACGGATTTTTCATTAAATCAGACTGTACCGGCACATTCTGAAAACGAGTGAAACGATAACGAACATCCTGTCGTAAGAATCTACGTACGATAATTTATCTTTTTAAACAAGCTCACATAACACATACGTTATAGTTTACTTTAAAGTAGTTAAGACTAAAAATATCGAACGCGTCGAATTTATGCTCGTGTACAGAGTCGATTGAAAACAATGATAAATAGTTACTTAAGCGTGTCTATTAATATCGATAAAGAAAATAGAAGATGAAATAATGTCTCTTTCTCTAATAATAAGAATTAGATAAGTTAATACTCACTACAAACGGAGCAATGTTGTTCGTCGGAACCATCACCACATCCGTCACGTCCACTACAGGCAATCGCATCTGAACGACATCTGCCATTATCGCATTTGAAAGGGCACGTTCTAGGCGCTACCCTACCGCGATATCGTGTTCGACAGGCCCCTCTAGGTTCGTCACTACCATCCCGACAAGATACTACCGCATTGCAGAACTCGTACGCCGGTAAACATTGGCCATTGTTACATCTGAATGATCCCTCGGGACACTCTGTCGGAGAGACGTGTAAAACGATTCATTTTGAAATCTATCGGGAAAGGGAAGAACATGAATAGATATGCTGATGCAACTAACTTCGTCGATTGTTGCAATCCTTTTCATCCTCGTTGTCCGGACAATCTCTGTTTCCATCACAAAGCCCTGCTCGGGACACGCAAATGCCACTTTTTGCGCATTTAAATGCTTGAGTAGGACAGCTACCCTTGGAACACTCCTCGTCGGAACCGTCAACGCAATCGGCACGGCCATCGCAAACGAAGAACCAACTGATGCAATTCCCTGAGCTTCTACATTGAAATGTACCCGGAGTGCAACCACCTTTCTTTGCATTGCAAGTTGAATTTGAGGGGAAATTACAATCACAGATTCCGTCGATACATCTCGAGTATGGATCCGCCATTCGGCATTCTAAATTCGATATGCATGGTAGACCTAAGCTGACGGGTGTCGTCGTTGTTGGTTCGTGACGATCCGTTTTGATGGGAGCTGAAAACAGAGTCGCGTGAACAATTGTACGAATGGAAGAAATAATGAAATGATTCGTAATTACCTGCGGTGATTGAAACCATCGTCGTTTGAGCAAGTTCCGTAGGCTCAGCCTCGATGACTATTGCATCATCGTCATCGGCAACCTCGGTAGTACCTGGTCGATGTGGTCTACCAGTTACGAAACTTGGTCTGGTCACTAAATTAACAGGGATTAGTTGACTGTCCGTTGTCGTCGATAAAAGCATTGTTGCATTCTTCAGCCAAGATATCTGAACTCCTGACGATACGAACAGTAAAAAAGAAGAAGAAGAAAAAAAAAAAGAAACAATTAGTAACATTGCGAAATCATGTAACCGGAAATCCTCTCAAAGGGACTCATTAAGGTCATGCCTTCGAAACTTCACGATCGAAGTGAAACACGTTCACCCACTCTTCTCGCGAGAAAAGGGGGAAACAGCAAGGAAAAAAGAGAAATAAAAAACGAACGGAAAGGAATCGTTACAGATTCGTTAATGATGTCGTTAATTAAGCCAAGGGATGGACGTTTGCCTCGTTAAATCCAGTCAAGTACTTCGAAGTACACGCATCGAGTTAATCGACCTCGAAACCCTCGCCGAATTAATTTGAACGTTACAATTGACACGTCATAAAAATCGTACGTTCCTTTTGCTTTGAACATAATAAAGAATTTCGTACGTCGAATAGATACTTTTCAATCATCCTACCGGTGCTATCCTGATCCTCAACGTTCTCTGGCTTCAAAGTTGCCATTAAAATATCTGTATTCTCTTCGTTGGTTTCCATGGTCTGTTCGGTTATTGTCTGTGAATTAATGTCTTGATCCAAGGGTAAAGAAGGTCTGACGAGATCGTCGGGACTGCAGACGTCACCATCACGACGCATAGGAGCTGTGCATTGACAACGTCCGAATAAATCAGGAATAAGAAAATCACAGTGTGTATTTGGATCCCATAGTCGGCAATGAGCGTGTTCGTAACACACCTCTCCCAATTTTGCAGCTGCAACAGATTGAACTTATAATACTTCATGAACATTCAAAGGAAACGAACTCTATTAAAATCTTCCGATCTCGCGAGCGTTCCTTCGTTCGTCGATCTTTCAAATTATACACGCTCGAATTATGTGTGCCGTTAACCAACGGTATAGACAACGAAGTGTGCCGCTTAACATCGAGCAAGATTTATTTTAATCGTGCGCATCTGTTGCCTCCGAGTGTTTCATTAAAGGAAAATATAGGAAAAAGAAAAAGAGAGAGAAAGTCATAAAAAAAGAAGAAATACATACGTACATACATACATACACACATATATATGTGTGTGTGTGTATGTGTATGTATGAAAAGAATTAAAAAGAAGGAACGCTCTAAGGAATATAAAAACAATCGAATAGAATTAATTGCTTACGTCCTAAACAGGTGTGTCTTCGAAATTGCAAATAACCTTCTACGCATCTGCATGCTCCTTCGAGACAGCTGCTGTATGCTACCTTTAACGAGCACTGTTCGTTTACGATACAGTCGTTACCCAATAGAGTAGCTGCAGAGAAAATAGAAACAAAGTAATCTTCGTTTTCAACTTAACTAAGAAAATCGAAGACAGAATAGGGTCAATGAGTGAAAGGAGTGGGAAAAGGAGAAAAAAAAAAGGTTGCCGACTTCGGCTCGATAGTTTCTACGTTAATGATGGTACTGCTCTCCTTTGTTAATCTTTATCCGCGCTTGGGTCATCGTATCTCCAGTTAATTAGATTCCCTGAAATCTTGTTGAACGTTCTATGTATTACGTTGAATGAGATACTATCGTTATACTGTCTCCTATCGCTAATCTCTTTTTGATCCCTCCTCCTTTCGACGAAAAGAAAAGCGTTCTTTAAAGACAGCCGAGACGAGTATCTAACAACGACGGAGATAAAAGAAAAGAAGAAGAATTCAGAGGTTACTTTAAGAAACTCACACTCGAGGCAACGTGTTCCATTGTGTTCAGCGAAAAAGGGTTGACACCGACAGTAACCGTAATAGCAATGACTGTTGGAGATGGAACTCTCGCAATCTCTGTTCCTGTTGCATTCATTGCCGAGCTTGAGCTCCGTAAGTATTGGAGAAGACGTTGTCGAGCGCTAAAACAAAAAAAAAAAAGAAGATGAAAAGAATGTAGAAGAAAAGAATGAAAGATTAGACAAAGATAGATGGATAGATAGAGAGAGAGAGAGAGAAACTTCTTTCTTAAAAATATCGTTATGAGATATATATATATATATATATATATATATATTTTTTTTTTTATTTTCAATCTATTACAAGGTAACAATAAGCAAATTTGTTGGTCAAAATAGAATAGTACAGGAATAACATGCAAATGAGATATATTTGAACAAACGAACGAGCCAACTTGTATCCTATTTCTATTTATTTAATCATCTAGCAAATTTTGTCTCCTACCTAACGAGAGATATTCTATAAGGAGTAAATCCGCGGGGAAACTCTCAAAGGAACGGAGACAGATCGAATAGAAGCGTTCATTGAAAGTCGAGATCGTTAGTCGAGTTCGATCGATAGAAAGATAAGGATTGTTCCTTATCGAGCGATCGCAATGTCGTTGAGCCCGACATTATAAATTCTTATCGGAAGCTTAGGACTTAACTCGAACGTATCGATTCAATATGGAGGATTGCTGGTCGTTAAGGTAAAAACTCCTTTTGGCTGATTGCCCTAAAGATGGTACGAGTCGGAAGGATCTTAGAGAATAAAATGAGAAAAATAGAGAGAGAGAGAGAGAGAGAGAGGGAGGGATAAAGTAAAGGATACATAGGATACATAGAAGGCTTAGAAAAGAATCACTGACGTCGAAGTCACAAGTTAACGGTCTATCCCTGTCTCTTTCCTCGTTTCTCTTTCTCACTCGTCACCTCCCGTCCTTGCGATCTTCCTCCTTGCATCCGTTTCCGTTTACAAAGGGTTACTCGCGTACGCACATTGTTTGCCGATCGTGGGAATAGCTCGGAATGCGATTAGGAAGAATAGAAAAGGAAGAAAAGTCGTATTTTTGACATTTTCTCGCTCGGATTCCCCTTCATCACTGGTATGTATTTCAGCTTAAGGTATATTCATCTAGTTAGTTACATTAACAAACGTATAAACATACATAGGTACATAGGTAACCTCACACATCGCTTAATTACATCTAACGAAGCGAGCCAATTTAAAAAAACGCTGCGGAAGAATTACCGCCAGTTGCTACCTTCAACACATCATCATCATCATCATCATCATCATCGTCATCGTCATGATCATGATGATCATCACGTACCATCATACAATCCTACTACTTTAACGACGCTTCTCACGCGGAAACTCAACTTTTGCTTCCGATATCGCGTAATCACGGAATGCACCAGCAAGAATGAAGAAGAGGAATAATAATAATAAGAAGAAGAAGAAGGAGAAGTAAAAGAGAAGAGTTTAAAGGAGAGCGCGTAGGAAGGCATAAGGGAAACCACGAACGGTTTCCCATTCTCAGTTCTACTTCACTCTCTCGACGCTTTATGGCGATCGTTAAATTATGCTTCGGTCAGCCGTAATCACGGACGTTCCCCAATGGCTTTCGAGGAATCCACTGAAGATGTTTCCTCGCGACTTTTTCCCGTATAGATATACGCGAAATTCCAATTCACGCAAGAACGTTTCTCCGATTACGTTTGAAAAGAGTGTTTTGCCGTTTCTTGCGATATCTTAGACGAACCCGTAAAATCGATTTCTCGATTTCTCGAATACCGTATCACAAACGTACTATAAGAAAAAAAAAAAAAATATATATATATATATATATATATATATATATACATATGTATAAGAAAAGAGTTTCATCAAGATAAGTTTTCACTTTGCTCCCTAGACATCTTCCCAATCATTCAACGTGTTACCGGTACTCATAGAACATAGACAGAGTCAGTGCTATTTCCGGACTATGTTATCCTACGAGCAAGGCTCTCGTGCGAGATTACATATTCTCAGACTTATGAAATTATAATTTCCATCTCGCATTAGCGAAGTACAGTGTAGCGTGCAAACTTATAAGAAATTAGTACCTACGCTTCGTGGAGTTTAATCTGACGATCGTCCGTTGCCCGGTACTCACGTATGTTCCACGCTTTTAAAATAACGTTACGAAATATCATCGAAATATATCTTAAAATAATATCAATAATAATGATGATCATAATAATTATTAATAATAATAATAATAATATTATTATTATTATTATTATTATTATAGGGTGCAATAAAGTGGACGAAACAATAGAGAATTTTTTATCGCAATCTAAATGCATTACCAACAACCATTTGCTGCCGCATTGCCGATGGAAAATAACCGAACACCGTTAACCGTGCAAAGTCTATGCATTTTTTCTTAATATCAAAACGAAAGTAGGACGATGCAATACGACGTAAAGTCACTTCCAATACAATCGAGGAACGTATAGTTCGTTCTTCGAATTATTGCTCCTGGGGTCTTAATGTTTAATTCAATTCGTTACGCTTTTCATCGTGCCTTTTGCTTGATATACACACACAGATGCAAACGTCAATGTAAGGGTATAACCGTTAATATCGATTCCTTCCTGTCATAATCGCTGTTATACCAACAAAGTCGAGTAATTAGAATTCAATGTGCGATCATGCGAACGTAACTCGAATTCATTTCCTGTCATGAACGAAGAAATATTCGGGTGACGAGGCACCCTTCTCTTCGTACTCGAAATGTTTAGATACTATCGTCGTAAAGCCTCGACAGTTATACACGATTAGACGATAATAAAAAAAAATAAATAAATAAATAAAAGATATAAGGAAGGTAAAGAAAAAAAAAAAAAAAGAAAACAAAATACTAAAAATACAAAAAGAAAAAAAAAATGTAAAGGAAATATATGTACATGTAGTTATAAAAGGAAGAAACGGAAAATAATTGTCCATGGGCCGACAGTACATTCCTATTCCTAATTTTGTTTGCATATTCAACGAGAATGATGCCTTTGCCATGCAAGAACCAGCGGCGACGTCAAGTGAGAATTATTGTAATTCTATGTGCGAGTAAGGACCCCGACAGTCTCTGGAGACGTTGCGTGTACATACTCAATGAGGCGTCGATGAAACGTTAGAGAATTTACGACCACCTTGTTAGAAAATTCAACACGCGACGCGCGTCTACAAACAATAACAACGTGTATATATTTTTTATAAAATTTTTCAATAAAACTGAATATTTAATTATTTATCAATTCTATATGAAAAAAAAAAAAATAATAATAAACAAACGCTCGCGCGCGCGCACACGCACACACACATACATTTATATAAGAAATTTCAATTCATTGATATTTCAGTTAATGCAGTTGAACGTTCACATAAGATTTGTCTCAAATATTCTGATAAATTATTGACGCTTTTAATATACCTCTTAAATACTTTCAAATCGATAAGACGTTAAAAATATCAATTTGAAAAGCGAATAAATACATTTCATTAACTCACCAAGTTAATAATAACGACGCATGCGAGTAATATTATTGCACGATATTCAAGCATTGTCTCACTATTTCTTTCGAGCTTGATTAAATGAAAAGAAAATAAAAAATAAAAAATAATAATAATAATAATAATAATAATAAATTAAAAAAAAAAAATAAAAAAATAAAAAAAGAAAAAGAAGAGAAAAAGGAAATAAAGGAGATTTCACGAGGCGAGTATACGTCAGTGATGACTTTTCACAAAAACACAGGGGGTTCGAGAAATGCGCGCTGTTTACGCACGCGCGCTAAGATGACTCAAGACGGACTGAAAGGCCCTCCCTGAATGCGCTTTCGTCCTCAGCTGAAGTATCTCGAATAGAAAAGCAAGCAACGGGCATCGGGCCCCGTTCGACTCCCACTTCTTCTTCTTCTTCTTCGTCTTCTTCTTTTCTTCTTCTTCTCACTCTTTACTTCCCTTCCTTCTATTCTTCTTTCTTCAGCTTTGATGCCGTTCTTCGAACATTCTGAAGTGAAGGATCGTCGATCGTCGATCACCGATATTTTATTACAGCTATCAGCGTTCCACTACTCCAAACGAATTACTATACGTGTTCGATGAATGAATAACATAAATAAATATCTCCTTGGACTCGTTTAAACGTTCAACATTTCAAGAATTATCGCGGACAAACCTTTCTAACGGTATAAAACGAAGTTTCACAATACGTTTATATACCTGTAATCAAAAACAAGTGCAACGAGTTCCAAGATCTTTTATTTTTTTATTTTTCTTTCTTTTTTTGTTTTTTTTTTTTATTTTTCTCGAGATTTCATCAAATTCAATGTACACACAAAAGATGATACGTCGTAGGGTCAAAGAAATATTCTAAGAAAAACCGGTCCCCTTTTATTTCGTTAGTTGACGTGTGTATTTAAAGAATTGCGGACGTGTACATGATTCTTATCTCTTTTCTCTCTCTCTCTCTCTCTCTCTCTCTCTCTCTCTCTCTCTCTTTCTTTTCATGGCGCTTTATGTAGTAAAAGAAATAATACGGGAAACATGAAGTTACCCTCGAGATATACATACGTTACAATTCAAAATAACAAGTAACGATGTCTATTCTTTTTCTCGTTTCTTTTCACGCACTTAACTGCTCCGCGTAATCGTCAGGACATGGTAAAATTTTCGAAACGAACGAATTTCTTCGTTGATCGATCGTATCTATTTGAAAAAAAAAAAAAAAAAAAGCAAAAACAAAAAAAAAAGTAAAAGAAAGAAAAAAAGGAGATAGGAAAACCTCCAAGCTCGAATAATCTTTCTCGGGATGGTTGGAAACGTATCGAGAAAGTTGGGATAGCGGTTACGGTAGAATAATCCAATGATCATTCGAAAAATAAATGTAGCCTCTTCATCTTTGCGGTTGATCTACACCGTTCGATTTATGTGCACGAAATCGGATACACGCCGTTACGTTTCATCGAATAAAACGTTGTTCTCGCATGTCATTGCACAAGGAACAACAACGACGACGAAAACGACGACGACTAGGACGACGAAGAAAAGAGGGAAAAAAAACGTCACTAATACTTTGCGGTTAGATGACTTTACGAGCCGTGACTTTCCGTGCGCTCTTTCATTTAATGCATTGACATTGGCTCTTCTTTATTCGAACATGCGTAACGACTAACGGCTAATGTCCAACGAGTGTAAGTATCGGCGTTCCACGAGAAAGTCTATCGAGTTTAAAAAATTTCTCTCTTTTACAACGACGATGTACTCCCCTCGGCGTTCCCATTTAATTTAAAGCCATTACTTTACTTAGTACCTTCACATTGTCGTTCCTTGTTAACGATAAACTCTACTTTTAATTATCTTACGGATTGAATCCATTCTTTAATGGAATTAATAAATATTTACGTCGTCAGTTTTTGTCGATCGATTTGCAAATAAGTGATTCACGTTAAAAGTGTGCAAAACATAACGGATTTATAAAATCGATTAAATTTAAGTAACATAATGGATGCTAAAGGATATCAATGACCATTTGTTAAATTTGTCATCTAATTCTTATAATCGAAATCCATTTAAACGTTACAAAAAGAACGTTAGAAAGAAACAGCCGAGAAAGATGATCGTAATCAAGATCATCTATTTTTGATTATATGTATTTATGTGTCAACTTCCTTATTTTCTATCTGTGAAATTATTTAAGTCGCTGTCTCGACAATAGTATTAATAGATATAAAAATAAAGAAATAAAATAAAAATGATTAAGACTGTTTGGAACAACGCGACATGCAACGGTCAACGTTATGACTCTTCGTACTTGCAAAAACTTCATAGTACAACACACCCGGTACGAACTTTCAAAATAATAACAATTCGATTTATACGCATGCGTACTTTTGCGAAATTATTTTTCCTTTAACGCAAGAGAATAAAGATTTTCTTTATATGTGTAATTCTTAATTTGTATAATAGGATGAAAAAAGAAATAAATAAGTTAAAGGATAACGTATTAACGTAGAGATAAAATTGACTTTAAGCACGTTTTCAATGTGCGACGAAAACCAATCGGGTAGAAGCTTAGCAAATGGAACACTATCGAATAAACTGATTGGTCGAATGGCTTATATTACGAAGACCTCAAAAATTAAATGTAACTATATATTTATTATATAAGTGTAGAACTTTCTTAAACCACATGCTTTTATATTGGCATTAACACTCGCAAATAGTGTTGCAGACGATTGTTAAAGGTTACCTAAAATCATGGCATTTATTTCTCTACGAGAGATTGTTAATCCAGGTAAATTGCAACAATTGATTGATGATACTTTCGCCACTTCTTTTTTTGTTTTCGAATTATTAATATACGATCAGTTGATCATATTTAATTTGTTTCTCTTTAGTTTTCCAACAAACAATCAGACAAATACATCTTAGTCGGCACATTTTTAAGTATGTAAGTAAATATGTAATTTAATAATGTAACATGTATTGATTTACTTATGAATATATGACAGAAATAATATTATAATTTTGCGTCGACAGCAACAACATAACAAATTATGTAGCCGATTACTATCACCAATTATAACTGGTCAAAGATTTTATGCAGAAAAGAAAGTCTATAGCAGAGATAAACCTCATTGTAATGTTGGAACGATAGGTCATGTCGACCATGGAAAGACTACGTTAACAGCTGCTATCACAAAAGGTTTATACTCTAATATAATATTTTACATATTAATTTAAATAAACGATATACTAATCATAAATTTCTCAGTTCTTTCCGAAAAGCAATTGGCTATAGCTAAAGGTTACAATGAAATTGACCATGCTCCCGAAGAAAAAGCTCGTGGTATAACTATCAATGTAGCACATATTGAATATCAAACAGAGAAACGTCATTATGGCCATACAGACTGTCCAGGTCATGCTGATTATATTAAAAATATGATTACGGGTACTGCACAGATGGATGGAGCTATCTTAGTTGTAGCAGCCACTGATGGTACCATGCCTCAAACTAGAGAGCATTTAATTCTTGCAAAACAAATTGGCATTGCGCATATAATTGTTTTTATCAACAAGGTAAAAATAACTAAGACTTAAGTTCGTCTTTTTTTCACTTTTTACAATCATTTTACATAGCACTTAACATTATGTGTTGTATTCTGAAAGGTTGATGCCGCTGATGCAGAAATGGTTGAATTGGTAGAAATGGAAATACGAGAATTATTAACTGAAATGGGCTTTGATGGAGAAAAAATACCTGTTATTAAAGGCAGTGCTCTTAGTGCTCTTGAAGGAAAAAATCCTGAAATTGGTTCACAGGCTATATTGAAACTTTTAGATGCAGTAGATAATAGTGTACCAACTCCAATAAGGGATTTGGATAAACCATTTTTATTACCAGTCGAAACTACTTATTCAATACCTGGTAGAGGTACTGTAGTCACTGGTAGATTAGAACGAGGAAAGATAAAAAAAGGAATGGACTGTGAATTCATTGGATATAATAAAACTATAAAGAGTGTAATCACTGGTATTGAAATGTTCCATCAAATATTGGAGGAAGCACACGCTGGTGATCAATTAGGTGCTCTAATTAGAGGTTTGAAAAGAACAGATATCAAAAGAGGTATGATTATGTGCAAGCCAGGTTCTATGAAAGCATATGATCATTTTGAAGCGCAAGTATATGTGTTAAGTATAGAAGAAGGAGGTAGAAAGAAACCTATTGGGAATTTTTCACAATTGCAAATGTTTTGTAAAACTTGGGATATTGCAGCACAAATTAATTTACAAGATAAGACAATGGTTATGCCAGGAGAAGACTGCAAGTAAGTTCAAATTATTTTAAAATAGAATATTTTTATACGATTATTAAGCATGTACATATATCATTAATTTATTTCATTCGCAGATTTGTAATTAAATTAATTCGCCCTATGGTATGTGAAAAAGGCCAAAGATTCACATTTCGCGATGGAGCTATAACTTTAGGAACTGGTGTAATCACGAATATTCTACCATCTCTAACAAATGACGAACGTGCAAGTCTTTTAGAAGGGAAAAAGAAACGTCAAAAAATGGAAGAAAAATAAAAAAGTTTTAAATTAATGTAAATATCCGCATTCTATTCATCCTATTATATTATAAAATACTTACTGTATTCATAGGACAATTCCATTCATGCTACGAACGAACATAAAAACATTTTTATTATTAGTCTATATCTCATATATTTACTTAATTCCCTTTGTTTACTTCCTGATTTACAATGATTTGCATTTTCTTATATTATTAAAGTGTTTTATAAGCTGAATGTGAAACACGCAGTATCATGTGATTTGGATTAGATTATGTTATAGAGATGTAATATTAAATAATATTTTCACTAATGTCCTTTAAATTCTCGTATATTCATTACTCTATCCTTCAATGAACCGGTTATATAAATTATAAATTACGTAATTGTAATTATTCATGGTATTTCCAGAAATTCTTCTGTTAACAATGTGCATACAGACCTTAATAATGTAAAAATATTATCAATTTACTGATAATTTTACACTATTGCAATATAGGCAACTTCTAAAACTTCCACAAAGATAGGTTTATTAAATTCATACAATTAGCAGTACAATCTGCTTTTAATGGGTATAACACTTTCTTACTAATAAATAAGACTGTGTATACATTCTCCTCATAACTATAGTTTTTGTCCATACTTTCAGACACATTTCTTTCCAGACAAGTTTCATTAATAGGAACAAGGGACACAAACAAACAAATATTCATACGTAGAAAAGGAAAACACTGTTTATATAATTTAAGTTGAACAAATCATACATTCACTTTCTCTTACAAAAATAGTAAACGATCCTCGTTAACGCGAGCAGACACAAACTGTTTCATTCCTGTTAAAGTATTTTTCCTACTGTGATGGGACTTCATACTTGAAACAGTCTTCAAATACCATTTCTTAAAATGCTTGATAATATCAAACACTTCTAAATAAACAAATAAAATATATTAGAGAAATTATTTCTGTAATTATTAATTAGTTTTAGTTCAATCTTGGATCATTATAAGTAATGATATTAAATATCATTTTCATTTCAATAAGATAAAACACACTACCAGTAATATAATTACAAATTATTAACAAGAATGATTAAAGCTTTTTTTTTCTATTATTTGCCTGATATTATCCAACATTTTACAAAACAGAAAAATATTGGAGAGTTAGATTCGCTACATGGATCAAAAATTTTTCTACTTCCATTCTTTTACCTGCGATCTCTCTCGAGCATTTGAACATCTCATGTAAGAAGTTTGCACACTTCAGAAAAATTACAAGTACACATCTTTGCAGCCGAGCATTCGCTACAACATACATCCGTTAAGAAAACTGGCAGTTCATTTTTCATATTTCATAACAAGAATGTTGCAACAATATAAATAGCAGATTGAATTAATGTCTTAAGTATGCCTTAAAGTGGGTTCAAATTTGAAACTTCGATTTCACGTTTTCCGATTATATTTATATCTATTGAATGATGACAATTATAGGGTTTATGTATAAAACTTATTTTTATCATTTAACGCCTAATTTTGTAACATTTATGTGTGTTTTACGTATCTTTTCAAAACATTTCTCACAATTTGAAATTTTGTTTTCATTATAATGTTTACAGCAGTACTTTATAATGGAAATTATAAGGGAATGAGAAGATACACCTGTAGAAAGTTGTAACTAATGTTATATTATGTAAAATCATGTTCTTTGATAGTTCTCATACACATGTAGATGTGCATGGATGCATAACAAATAATAATTTGTTAAAATCTCCCTCTTTAAGGCAATATTTCTGGTATATGAAGTCACAGAAGTATTTCTGGTGATTTGCATTAAGTATCAAATTAAGCTCTGCATGCAATTATTATTATTATTTTTTTTTTTTTTAAATCTTCATATATGTTAGACGCCCAAGCTGCATAGTACCCAAGGTACACTCGCAAATCTTTCTTCCATAAGGACCATACACACAGTGAAATAACCTAAAGATCTTCATCATCTTCCGGCAAGGCCGTTTCTTGCGCTTCTTTAAGATCCTTTTCAATTTGTTGCTGCCATTGTGGATCCATTGTAACTTCTGGTGGAAGTAATGCAGGCATAGCAACAAACTCAAGATTTGGATCTCCAATCAATTTACGTGCCAACCACAAAAATGGTTTTTCAAAATTGTAATTGCTTTTTGCACTAATATCATAGTACTGTAACATAAATTATAAAGGACAACATAAATATATACACATGAACATACATTAATATAAATTAATGAAATTACAATTATTTTTTGTAAATTTAAGCTCAGATTAGAGGGACAGTATAATGTCTTCATACTAATTAAGAATTCTGATTCATCATGGCTTACTTTACCTTAAGTTAAAATTTAAAGTTATATTTGATATAAGCATAATCTTACAAATTTAAAGACAATTTAATACCTGAAGATTCTTCTTCCTATGGAAGACGATACTTTTGGCCTTTACTTTCCTATCCTTAATATCAACCTTGTTACCGCATAATACAATAGGTATATTTTCGCAAACTCGCACCAAATCTCTGTGCCAATTGGGTACATTTTTATACGTCACTCTAGACGTAACATCAAACATGATTACAGCACATTGTCCTTGAATATAATAACCATCTCTCAAACCACCAAACTTTTCTTGACCAGCTGTATCCCACACATTGAATCTTATTGGACCTCTATTTGTGTGAAAGATCAGTGGATGTACTTCTACCCCTAATGTCGCAACGTATTTCTTTTCAAATTCACCCGTTAAATGACGTTTTACAAAAGTTGTCTTTCCAGTACCACCATCACCAACAAGTACGCACTTGAAGGTAGGCATATCTGGTTCTTGCGCCATCTCGATGATATTTTAAGCTGTATCCAAGCAACTTATTTATAAAAAAAGATCTGAAAGATAAATGTAAAAAATTTTTAATCTAAATTACTACGCCATAAGGCTGAATCGTCGGTAATTAACTACATGTTACTATTTATATTATTAAACGTGAATTCAATTTATATATATATATATAAATATCTATAAACTAGAGCACACGTTATCTCCAATGCGGCAATCTCATACAAAAAATAAATGATAGATGATT
This sequence comes from Dolichovespula saxonica, assembly GCA_911387935.1. NCBI lineage: Eukaryota > Metazoa > Arthropoda > Insecta > Hymenoptera > Vespidae > Dolichovespula > Dolichovespula saxonica. Next base: position 5,259,345 of record OU426997.1, read on the forward strand.
CTCGCCTGTAGTAAAGGTATTATTACTTTAATAAGAGCGAATAGTAGAAATAAGACAATTAAAAAGTACAGAGATATCACAAAACCTTTATAAAATCGGTTAAATGAACGCTTCTTCGGCCAACGTGTAGCTACTCTCTTTCGATGTTACTGGAAAATTCGTAATCACCTTCAAATCACGTGTCGAAAAAGTGATCGATAAATTTAAAAGCGCGTTAATATCTATGATATTTCAAGATATATAAAAAAGAAAAAGAAATACAGCCGGAGATTAGTCCGTCGATTAACTCGAAAAAAAAAAGCCGGGTGGATCAACGTCCCGCGCTCTGTTCTTCCTATTCTATCTCTCTCTCTTTCTATCTTATGCCCTCAACACGCGGAGACTAGAATTTGCGTTTCACGAAGAATGGCTCCCTCCGTTATGCATACAAGACTTTTTTTCACTAACGTACTTAATATTTCTCACCTATATTTCACAAGAAAATGTATGTAATATATGAGTGAACCTTTATTTTTCCTCGAACCTGACAAAATTCGCCGACGTTCGTACAAAATTTCCCGGGAAGCAACGATGTACGTGAAAATGACCGATAGAACTTACCGTGCGGCACAGTCGTTATGGCTCACAATGGCGTTCCTTTAAGCTGACGAGCGGTGCCTCCTGTCTTCCTTGTCATTCGTTGAACGATGTTAGATTGAATTTGTGAAAAATTCTTCTTCTAATCGATGTAAAAAAATCTAATTTTAATTTTCATTCCATTAAATTGATAAAATAAAACACGATATAATGATATACGAAAAAAATGACTATAGAAATTAGTTTCATAGAGGCGACATCTTCAAAAACGTAACGTATACGCCTTCAAGATGAGTGGCCGTAACAATGATAGTGTTCATTTTATATATATATATATATATATATATATATATATATATATATATATATAAAATTTGTAACGCGCATGCAATCGTCTTCATTTAATTTTTTATAAGTTAACGATTAGAATATAATTTTAATAGATATTCAATTAATATTAAAATGAAACACATTAAAGAGGTAAGATAAATTTCACTTATATTCGCGGCGACATCTATTATTTGTAATTACAAAATGTTGAATAAAAAATTATTCCTTACATATGAGATGTTCTATGTTTTTCATTATATTGCTTATAATCATAAAGTTTATACTATGTCCTATATCTGTAATAAAATTTAACTTCAGAGAGCGTTACGATATCGAGCAATGCTATTGGTCAGTTTCAATAAGAGACACCATTAATATACAACTCGTACTTATACAAGTGTCTAACTTCAGGTATATTCATCGTCTTGCTAACGTATCGAACGAACCAATCAGATTCCAGCATTTCTCAGGTACTTTCAACTATATAGTACGCGACAACATTTCAATCATTTATAAATATCCTTTCAAATCGGAAATAATCGAGAATTATTTTCAATTATTTATTTAACTCGTTAGAACATAATTAATGTAACGATCGTTTTTCAAACGAACGATTCATATATGTGATACAAAATTGATCGTAAAAAAAACGAACGATGATCATAAAACGTAATACGTGATTTCCAAGCAAGAAGAAAAGTTTCTTAAAAAGATAAAAATTTAAGGGCGGGGGGGGGGGGGGGGGGGGGAACAAAAAAAAATCAAAAAAGAAAAAATATGCAGAAGATCGAATGTCGTCGAATGTTAGAAGTGGGCACCTTCCGTCCCGAGTTACGTTCCTATCGCGTGCTGACGTAATCGGCGCAAGCGCACGTCACTGGACGGCACTGCAGAAGCAGGCGAGTTCGCGAGTATATCGATTTTGCGATCGTGTCTCTCGCGACTAGTGCGTCCGTTTCCTTTAGTTTTTAGTGGCCGTGCTCGTCGTACATGGATGAAATCGTGAATGGGATTACCCACTAGGTTAATTGCACCGTACATCCGTTGACTCGCAACGCCTCGTCACCCATCAGCATGACCAAGGATAGATTAGCAGCTTTAGTCGCGGTGAGTGTGTTCGTTCGTATCTAGATATATATACGAGGAGAAGTATTCTTAAGAGACAGAGAAAGAGAAAATGAGAGTAAAAGAGAGAGAGAGAAAGAGAGAAAGGAAAAGAAAGAGTGAGACTAACGAGTAAGAAAAAGACGAGAAAGAGAGAGAGAGAGAGAGAGAGGGAGAGAGAGAGAGAAAGTCAATTGAAATTCTTTTCTTTTCGTTCGTATCTTAACTTTTCTTTTTTTTTTTTTTAATCCCTTTTAAATATCCTATAAAATCCATCTCCTTCGCTTATTCTGTCCTCTTTCTTCGCCGTTTTCTTGGCACGGTGGATCTGTCATCGAGCACGCATCTCTCTCTCTCTCTCTCTCTCTCTCTCTCTCTCTCTCTCTCTCTCTCTCTCTCTCTTTCTTTCTCTCTTATTCTAGGCCGGCGTACGCCTTTGGCATAAGCTGGAACAGGCGTTTCCGCTTGCTGCAAGTCGTAGACGCCGACGATGATGACGAATTATTACGTTGGTGACGATGACGGTGACAATGACGATGACGACGTGACTCTGACAGTTCGTTCTCCCCTTGCGTTCTTCTTCCTTTTCGAATACGCCCGATATCAAGTATTATACTATCAAACGTCAGTAACGTGATTACTCTCTCTCTCTCTCTCTCGAACTGTCACAACGATCGTTTTTCTAAACCTCTCTCAAAGATATTTTCACTAGTAACATTTCAATGAATCTTTCTTAAACTCTTCGGATTTAATTGTATTCGAATTAATCGATTTTTCTTTCCTTTTTCTTTTTTTTTTCTTTTCATTTCCTTTTTCCAAAAATATCCATCGGTTCAATTTTTTTTCTAACGCATTTGATCTTTAGGAAGAAGGAAACAAAAAAGAAGAAATAGAAATGGAAAGATCTTTATCTTATCGTCTGTTAAAGAAACTCGTGCTTTTCACGATATCAAGAGAATCAATTTCTATTCGAGTCATTTGTTCTTCGTTCGGAATGATTCACCATTTATGATCACGCGTGAGAATTTCAAAGAGAATAGGGAAAGAGAGAGAGAGAGAGAGAGAGAAAGAGAGAGAGAGGAGAGAGAGAAAATCGACACAATGATTATACATCTTCGATTCCGTCATTCATTGGTAGTTGCGTGAAGGATGCGTTTGCGTCAGAGTGACGGAATCGAAGCACGGTACTATAGTTCGTACTTAACTCTCTCTCTCTCTCTCTCTCTCTCTCTCTCTCTCTCTCTCTTTTCCTTTCTCATATTCTTCATTTCGAGAATGACAAATACGTAAAAACAATAAGTAAAAAATTAACAATAAGTAAAAGATAGAGAAATAGAGAGAGAGAGAGGGAGGGAGGGAGAGGGAGTGAGTGAGAGAGAGAGAGAGAGAGAGAGAGAGAGAGAGAGAGAGAGAGAGAGAGAGCACTAATAGGATCACATGAAATTCACATTTATATTTTTTCCTTCGCTCCTTCACGCAAGATATTTAAAATTTCATGTCGATAAAGTAACGTTGATTAAATCTCAATGAGTAACATAATCAAATACCATTGCCAAACATTATTGTATATTACTTGTTTCAACTCAACAGTTTCGATAAGACGTCTGTTCATTTCAAGACTTTTGTTATTTCTAACGAAGGTTATCCCTACTCGTTATTGTTTCATCAAAGTATTAATATACATGCATACGTATATTTACGTATTACATATGTACATACGTACATACATATGAACGATTGTTAATCATTTCGTTGGTAGTCGTGAATCTTCAAAGTGACGATAAGTATCACTAGCATCGTTACGAATGCGCATCCGTCGTCTTTTCACTAGAGGATTTCTCTACTCGAACATAGAGGATAAAGTATGCATCTATATATCCATTTACTAAACTCAAAATGTATGTGTTCTATAGGAAAAAAAAAAAAAAAAAAAAAGAAAAAAAAAATTAAGAGGAAACGTTAGAACGAAATCGAGAAGAATAAATTTCTTTTTGGGAAAGTTGCACAATTCAATTGCTCTGATGTAATGTATGCGATAAATCACGTGTGCGTCTGTATTTGCGGTTGTGTGCGCGCGTGTGTGCGTGCATGCGTGTATGTGTGTATATATAAGTTAGTTAACACGGTACCAACACGCAACAAGTTCCTCTTGCTCTCTTCTCTTCTCTTCTCTATCACCTCTCTCTTTCTGACTCTCTCCCCCTCTTTCTCATCGTACACTTTTTTGCTTGACTAATTCGAAAGTTTTTCCATTTCGATCGGTCCGATAATCCTTCGCTGGATGAATTTAAACTTTATACTCTCTCTCTCTGTCTCTCTCTCTCTATCTATCTATCTATCTATCTATCTATCAATCTATTTATCAATCTATCCATCTATCTTCCATGCTTTTACATCCCCTTTTCAGTCTTTCTTTTTAATATCAAACAATACGATCGTGGTATAATCATGGTATATTAATCGTTATCGATTGGCATTTAACTGCGAATTCTCACTTATTGATATAAGCGAGCGTTTTTTAATGGCTCAAATGAATTTTCGCGCGCAGATTTCGCCTGGTGTCTACAGGCGAGAAGTATCGATCGCGTGTGGTCGGCCGCCTTACCGACCCCCTTTTATTAGACTGTATTAACACGTCTGATGTCTAAAAGTGACTCTTGATTGTATGCAAATATAGTATCGATCAAAGCTCAGGGAATCCAGTCGATGAAAATAAAGAATAAATTTCGAAAAATTCCCACCCGAATTCCTTTCAACGTTAACTCCTACGGTCTATGCCCACTTGAATTTTTGTCTATTATATTGACGATCAAGAACGATAATGATTGGGTAACAAACAAAAGAAAAGAATAAAGAGCAACGCATAGTTCGTTAATTGGGACGATGAAGTAAAGTGTCCCAGGTTTGGTGATTATCGTTTCTCACGGTTTTCCACGATTCCTCCTTCTCAATTCTCGCTAACAGCGAAGGTCGTCGTTTAGCGACGGGTCAAGTACGCGGCTCGTCGAACGATAATACGATTACGTCGTGTTACACCAGAGAGGAAGGAAGTCTTATCGGGGATGAGAGAATGGCACGCACTGTGCGTTCGAATACGTGAGAGAGTTTGAACCGCACGACTAGAGAACAACGAGGACGGATGACGACGATGACGACGACGACGACGAGACCCTTCAAAATCGCCAATCACATAACCGCAGAGAAGAATAAAAAACCTCTCGACCTCGGGAAAAGCTTTCGTAATCTTCTAACGTTAAAACGAAAGAGAATAGAAAAATCGATAGGGCAGCATGCGTGAGAATCGTTGACACTAAAAGTTATCGTCGTACTTCCCGATATATTGTTCTATCGATCATTCTATATTCATCTTCTCTCTCTCTCTCTCTCTCTCTCTCTCTCTCTCTCTCTCTCTCTCTCTTTCTCTTTTTTTTCTTCTTTCCTTCTATCTCAACAATTATTCGATAAATGTTATTTTTATTCATTACAGGCCCAGTCGGACGAAGATGACGTGGCGGACGAGGTGTCCGTCAACGTCGGCGGGCCGGATGACTTCATGACGGAGTTTTTTGCGGAGGTGAGTTTAAGCTTTCGCTTTCATTTCTTATTAACAAGTATTCCCGTCAGATAAGGTTCATAGATCGATCATAGAGATCGACGGCATTGAGAGAATTCTTTCTATGTACCTTCACTCGTCTAATGGAATTATTCTCCTTTCTTTTCATATTTTATATTTTCTCTTTTTTTTTTTTCGTTTATTTTATTTTATTTTTTTTTCTATACACGTTTCAGCATACTAATCTTTCTCAATGATTTTCTTCGAATTCGCTTGTGATTCGTAAAATTCAATATAAAAATATTACGATAATACGATCTTATCGAGAAATTTAAAATACCAACGCTCGTTCAATGAGAACGCAATTGCTCGTTTAAAATAAATGAAATAATTATTCTCCCCTTTGAGAATTCGAGTAACCAATTCCTCGATGAATTCAAATTAAAAAAAAACATTGAACTATCCGCAAAGTTTAAGGAATCTAAATTAAGATTCTAACTTATATATATATATATATATATAGTATAAGTTCGGATTAAAATCAATCAGATTAGTCGTCCTCGTGATGTGACGAAGAACTGATCGAACGAGAGAAAACTAAGTTGGATTAGATAATCCGAAATGAATTGCTGGACTAATTTAGAAAAGAAGTTGTGATTGGGACGGACGTTATATTACGGTGCTATGCTTTTAACGATTGGAACTGAAAATTTTGTTAGGTTGTCAAAAAGTTTCGCACGTTACTGTTCTCAATTCTTCTTTTCTTCGTGTTGACTTGTTAAACTTTTGAAAGCTCTAACGCTCATTCTATTCCATTTACACGTTATTTTAAAAATGTTCCAAACAATTTCTTATATCTGTTCCTTATATTTCTTTAATTCTCAACATTTTTATCGTCCTCTTAACAGTTTTTCTACCCCATTTGATCGTCGTAAAGTTAATGATTCTCATTTCTTCCTTTTCATTATTTCCTGAGCCAAAAGTTCCCGGATGATTTTAAAAATCTATTACTCTTTTTCGAGACTTTCTAAGGTTATTCTTTTCCTTTATTTTTTTTTTTCTTTTTATCAATTTGGAAAACTGTAAGTCCAACTTCCAAAATTACACTCCTAATTATAAGCCTAAAAGGTCTCGGGAAAAAAAGTAATAAGACTTTTAAAAAATATCTTGGAACTTTTGGTCTATTATATATATTTATATATCTATATATATATCTCGGTGTCTTCCGGTTTTCCTCGTTTCCCGTTTTGTGCCGCTTGTCGTTTTATTTCCGATGACGACGACGACGACGGTGCGATTCGATGGCGCGATTCGGCGTTCGAAAGTAGGTTAAACCAGTATCGAAGAGAAGAGAGAACTCACGAGACCGTGCACAGCTCGAACGAGCTAGCTATCGGTCTTGGACTTTTAACGAGGACAATGTTCACCTTCTTCTTCTTCTTCTTCTTCTTCTTCTTTTTCTTTTTCCTCTTTTCTTTTTCCTCTTTTCTTCTTCTCCCTTCTCTTCTTTCTTCCCCATATATGTGTATTGTCCCTGATAAAATACCGTCATTCTTCTCGATTCAACCTCCCTTCATCATTGTCGATCATCTTACTTTTCTCCTTTCCTGTTCCGTTAGCTTATGACAACGAACCGAACACGTTTATTATATACTCGGAGGGGTGGCCCGGTCATGAGTCATATTCGATACTTCGACGTCCTCGATATGCGGGGTGAACTCCCACACAAAAAGCTCCCTATTTGGTAAATAGATCGTGTTGGGTAGGAAAAAAAAAAAAGAATTCTAACAGAAAGATCGATGAAAATAATATTACGGTATTTGTTGAAAAATGGTTAGACGTAAAGCAGAATAAGTTAGGTGTACGCACGCCTTTTCTTTTTTTTTTTTTTTTCTTTTTTAATAGAAACAATTAAGTATTTATCAAATATGAATTATTCAGAATGGACAATTGCCGTTAAAAAATATATTTAAAGACTAGACACATTTATGATAATATAAAGAAATGTTAGTAACTATAACGAGATATTAAATATAGAACACAAATGCCTTAATGAACGTTTTTTTTTTCTTTTTCTTTTTCTTTCTGTAGTACTTTTCTACCTACCCTTTTTGACACGTTCCGTGCCGAGCCGTTTCTGCTCGACTTTTCATTCAGGCCATTTTTTTTTTTTTTTTTTTTTTTTTTTTTGACTAAAGATTGATATATTGTCACAAAATATTTCATCAGATCATCAATCCATAAGTAATTAGCTTGTATATAGTAGTTATTACATCGTGTACCATTGTTGGTACACGTGATGTTGCAATCAGTTTTATATATTTTTAGAGCATTAAATAAATATGTCAGCGTCTACCATCGTTGGTACACGTGGCACGGAACAATAATTTTTAAAAGTCAATTACTTTTTCTCGAAACTTTTTAGGCTTATAATAAGGAGGATAATTTTAGAAGCTGTAGGCTTGTAGTTTTACAAACTGATAAAAATAAAAAAAAAAAAAAGAAAGAAAAAGTTCACAATCTCGATAAAGAGTACCGCGTTTTTAATGTACACGCGGTATATCATTAGTTACGAGTTTTCTGAACATATTTCATAGCTGTTCCTTAAATTTTGACGTCATGCTACGTGATTCCAAACGTTATAAAGTTTACCCATCCCTTTTAATACTCTCGAAACTCGATCTCATCATCATCCCTTCGTCTATTCATTCTGCTTTCCCTTCTTGATCTCTCCAAATGGAACGCTCTTTTCGTAAGATCATTATCGTACTTCGATGTTTATCTCTTAATATGCATCCTCTCCTTCAAACGGATCTTTCCTCTCGTTTTAAGCCAGCTCTACGTCCTCGGATTTACGTTTTTCTTGCGAGAGAGAGAGAGAGAGAGAAGAGAAAGAACACACGTATTTTATCGCATCCGTATCTTTCTTTCAAAAGTCCTTCCTATTCAAGAATAACGGGAAAAATCTCCCTGGATTGTCCTTAATCCGTACCACCGATCGTGACGCATGTTTCGAACGCTCCTTTTAACGTTCACTCCACAATTGCACATTTTCCCACAGCGTGTGCGCTTTTATACATCACGGATTTTCACTTTAATTTAATTCTTTCGTCCTGATTTTTCTTTCTTTCGTTTTAGTTTTATTTGTTTATTTTTTTTTTTACAAGAAACAAGGAAATATTTAGAAAATCTTTAAAAGTACGAAAACAACGTTTACAACGAATGTCATGTTTATAAAAAAAAAAAAAAAAAAAAAAACTAAAATAATATTAATAAATTAATCTACACGAAAGTGTAAAAGACACGCGGAATAATGATTCCAAAGAATGAACCATTTACGCGATAGTATGGTGTATATGGCTTCTAAACAAACTCTGTTCTTTCATCAGACATCTTTGAGTAGCAGCCTTGAGGAGACCACTCGCAGGAGTAGTTTTGAGTTTGTGATATACTCTGACACTAACGAGGCTTACCCTGGAACTTGAAATAGCATATTATCTACGCCAATATGTGTGTGAGAGAAAGGGAAGGAGAGAGAGAGAGAGAGAGAGAGAGAGAGAGAGAGAGAGAGAGAGAGAGAGAGAGAGAGAGTGTATGTGTGTGATAACAATAACTGTCCCTCTATATCCGTTTTCTAAATGAATTCATTTCGAGTGATGTTCCTTATAAATTTTTCCAAATAAACGACTATTAAAACGAATAATAAAGATATTTCACATACCAAACGAACAATTTTCAAATAAAACATGTCGTATTTAATATTTAAACGATTTTTAATTACGTACAATTTTAATCTAACGAATTATTATTGTTGTTATTATTATTGTTACTGTTGTTATCGTTGTTACACGCTCCATTGAATCGTCTTACAACAGGCTAAACCGCTTCAGAATATTCTTATTTCTCCTAGCCGACCTCTCACACATATCGGGTTTCTATACTCACGTGTACGTTCGATCAGACGTAGCTTTTACTACTTGCACGGACTCTGGTAGTCCTTTACGAGCGTGACTTGGCGACACTACTCTCTCTTTCTCTCTCTTTTTCTCTTTCTGTCTCTCTTTTTCACAGTGTCGACTACTATTCCTCGAGTGTGACGTGATGCATGCTTCAATCCGGAAAGCACATTACATATGTATATGCATAATGTACGTATATACATGTGTAGGTGCACGAGAAAGCTCGATTAAATCGGGTTCACTTGTAGCGCACTCGCTATTCACTTTTTCTTCCTCTTTTCACGAGTGAAAGAAAGTAAGCAAAAAAAGAAAAAAGAAAAAAAAAAAGAAAAGAAAAAGAAACATTCGCTTCATCGTTAATACGAATTAACTTATTGTCTTTGTTTTCGTGTTCCATTTTTATCTTTATTTTTTATGCTTTCGTTTTAGGTGGAGGAGATACGTGAAATGATAGATAGAATCCAGACGAACGTCGAGGATGTCAAGAAGAAACACAGCGCCATTTTATCGGCGCCACAAACGGACGAGAGTGAGTCTAAATCCTTCTTATATCTTTACTATAACATAAGTTTAATGGTGGATGGTTAGATACGTTTGTAAGAGAAAAACAAACGTTATGTACTGAATACCAACAATGGTTATAGCGCATACTCGAATACGTCCTCGAAACTTTCCGTGATTCTAAATGCTCGCGTTTTACGGAGAAAGAAGGAAGGAAAATAAGGAAAAGAGAGGAGGCGGTGGCGGAAGCGGAGGCGGAGGCGAAAGAGGAGGAAGAGTAGGAGGAGGAGGAGGAGTAGAAAAAGAGAGAGAGAGAGAGAGAGAGAGAGAGAGAGATAGAGAAAAAGCAAGAAAAAAATCAACGGTAGGATTTGTTAAACGAAATCTAGAAAGGCGGTAACGCTCGTTTGACTCGATGGCTTTCGTGGTGAAAGGCGATAAATGAGCCTTGATATTCTTCAGCTCGGCAGCCGAATTCAATAGCGAAGCGGAGCGAGGTAACCGTTAAGTTCGAAAGCGAGGGGGTTGCAGAGAGAGAGAGAGAGAGAGAGAGAGAGAGAGCGCAGAGGGTGTCGGTGGCTGCTTGCCCGTCCCACAAGGGAGACGGAAACAGGGCTGGGGGTTGGTAATCGTCCTTGCCCTGGTTGCCGTTGTAGCTGCCAGCTGGGGTTGGTTTATCATCCTCTACACTTACACCATTCCTCGCGCATACGCACGACAATTCTTTTTCTTCCTCTCTCTCTCTCTCTCTCTCTCTCTCTCTCTCTCTCTCTCTCTCTCTCTCTCTCTCTCTCTCTCTCTCTCTCTCTCTCTCTCTCTCTCTCTCTCTCTCTCTTTCTCTCGTTCTTTCATATTTTCTCACGTACCTTCTATCGAAGCGATGATTTCATTTTTCTTTCTTTCTTTCTTTCTTTCTTTTTTTTTTTTTGTTTTGTTCGGAAAGCCAACACGTCTGTTCGTTTCTTTCGTTGGCTAGAAAAGCGTCAGTATTTATCTTCCTTTTCTCTCACTTTTCTTATCCTTTCATTCTCCATTATTTTAAGTACGATTCGTGTCAAATACATTAAGATAACAAATTCTTATCGGGGAAATGATTATTCAAGTGCGGATACATCGCATAATCTATTATCTAGTTATAATAAAACTATGCCATGTACGTCCTTCTTCTTATTCTCTCTCTCTCTCTCTCTATCTCTCTCGTTCTCTCTGTCTTTCACTCTTCTTCTTCTTCTTCTTCTTCTTCCACTCGGCAAGTTTTAATGCTGGCACAGCTAAGCTCCAGTTATATCAAAGGAAGCGTCAGAAGCAGGGTACATAGCTTTTGTGTGTAGATATACGCCTGGCACTTGCGTTTATTATACCGCATAGTTCTATGAGCTGACGAAGAGAGAACGGGGCATAGGAGAAAAGTAGTGAAAGGGAGACAAAAATGAAGCGTTACTTCCAATCAAAGGGACGTCACGGTACGAAGGATACGTCAAGCGAAAGAATCGAATGTAATATCGAGCTAAAATCGTCGATTTTGTTGCGAGAAAAGGAAATAAAAGAAAAGAAATGAAAAGGGAAGTAAAGGATAGAGAAGAAAAGGACGGATATTATCTTCTATTTGTCATTGTGTTATGATGACAATCGTATAAGTGTACTATATACACAGCAAATGATATCGAGAACTCTCTCTCTCTCTCTCTCTCTCTCTCTCTCGTGTTCTCTCGACTATTTCCTTCTCGCACATGCGTACGAGATGACATTAATTTAGCCTCGTAGCAATATACGGATATCAGAAACTTAAAAGGTACGTTTCTGGTATATCTCACAGCCAGCTTGTACATCTCTCTTTCTCTCTCTCTCTCTCTCTCTCTCTCTCTCTCTCTCTCTCTCTCTCTCTCTCTCTCTTTCCTTGTCGAAGAACGTAATATTAATGACGTGAACTGGAAACCGTGTCGCATTTGTCTCTCGGTAGCTCGATAATCGATTACTCTCACGCCACTTGCGTTTTCCATGAAGCTACAGAAGTGTAATCGTTATATATCCAATGTATGTATGTGATAAAGCAGCGGAATATGCTTTACTATATATCCATTGTTCGATTATACGCATAAGATAATTACGCGTACTGTGTTATTAGTATTCAGTATTAATCATAGATTGGACGATGTTTATTCTTATTGTATATACAAATAGATCGTATGTACGGTCGCATACTTAGGTGCATAGTTCTGGATTACGTGCGTCGTGCCTATCAAACGTTCGCACGTGTGTGTACACACGATGATCGATTTAGGCTGCTTATATGACGTAAACATTTTCGATCGAATACGTTTAATATAATTGTTAGACTCGAAATGGATTACTTTATTCAGAGATTTTTTGCAAGATTTTTCAACGTAATATAACTCGTTAGATTTTCAGAAAAAAAAAAGGAAAAAGGTAAGAAAATAAAAAAGAAAAAAGAAAGTTATATTATAGCAAAACGCGTGGATGTTACTTGCAACAGGTTGACGTTGATGGATGTAGAGGTCTAAGCAAAGTCCAGTCAACTCATTCTTTCTATCGTGTTCTATCGTTTTCGTATCCGTTCGTTATCACTTCCTTTTGTCTCTCTTCTTGTACATACGTTCCTTTCCAATATGTATTCATTTTTGTATTTCATGTATTTCATTTTCGTTCTATGTCCTTTATAATGAAAACATTTCTAAAAAAAAAAAAAAAGAAAAAAATAAATAAATAAAAATAAAAGGGGAAAGATAGAAACCAATGAAAGCGTTTTATAATGCAAAAATCAACAAGGAAAATTTAATCACGCGCGTAGGTAACAGAATCACGCATGGGTGTAGGACGAGATGTTTACCAAAAGGATTAATTAATGCAGTGGGCGTTTCATCAAAAGCCCACGTATCACCTCGGGTAAAGATGTGCCTTTTGATCTTTGTGATATTTGCTTCTGGCGATCCTTTAAATCACGATTATTATTATTACTATTATTATTATTATTATTATTATTATTATTATTATTATTATTATTATTAAGAGCTTTTTTTTACGTAAAAGTGAAATAATTCCATACAATGGAATAATTTGGAATTATCCCGAATCGTTCGAAGATTATAACTTATCTATCTTACTAAAGATGTTAGCTTTAACTCATTAATCGTACTTATCAGATTTTTAGGAAGGCTAGGTTACTTATTGGACCTTGACTATCTCCGGATTCGAGGGATAATAGTGTAGCGTGTCTGATTGACTTGCTGCTTTTAGCAGTGGTAAACCGATGCTATTGATTTCACTCTACAACCGGTAGGTCCCTACTATGTATTCAATCCAAATACCAACCACGTTCTTATTTCGTCGTCGTCGTAGTTGAAACGTTATTGAGCATTTTAATCGGCCCTGAAAAATAATTATGTCAGGTGGATTCTCAATTGATTCGTTCGAGGGTGTAAACGAGAAAATTTTGCAGTTTACACGAGTAGCCTACCGACGGTATTCCTCGATTTCGCTGCGTAAGCATAAAATATCAAACTCAATGGAGTCCAAAGAAAGTTAGGTCAGCGGTAAGAGGTAAAAAATATGCGATGCGCTTCGCCTTCCCCCTTTTCTTTTTGAACACCTTCGTTTTGACGACTTATTTCACTCCACCCATATTTTTGTGCAATTTCCTTGAATCGATTAACGTTATAATTTACGAAAGAATTTTTCGAATTAACACATAAATCGTTTGAATTTTTGCGTTAATTAAAAAGAAGATCAAATACGTTTCACGGTTCGGTCCATCTTTTCTATCCTTTTTTTTTCTCATCGAGATCATCGAGAAAGCTCATCGGCCTAGTTCTTTCCGAGTACCTTCGTGATCTCTTTCTCTCTCTCTCTCTCTCTCTCTCTCTCTCTCTCTCTCTCTCTCTCTCTCTCTCTCTCTCTCTCTCTCTCTCTCTCTCTCTCTCTCTCTCTCTCCCTTACTCTTTTATTTTTTCCGAGAGTATTGAAATTGACCTTTGAGGTGCTTAGAAAGAAGATAGCACGAAGAAAGTAAAAGAAAGGGCTCTAGGGGGAAAAAACGAAGAACCGGAAGAAGTAGTCGTGGGCGGAGAAAAGATTTGTATCACAGAATCAGAAATTGCTTCTAGATATCGTAGAAGGGGGAAGGAAAGGGAAATGGAAAGGGAATTGGAAAAAGAGAATGGATGGACTGTAGGAAGGATCGTGGTAGGAATGGAAGACATTGAAAGAGTTAGAGAAGGTATAAGATAGATGGAGAGAGAGAGAGAGAGAGAGAGAGAGAGAGAGAGAGAGAGAGAGAGAGAGAGAGAGAGTGAGAGAATAAAAGCGTAGGAAGAAGTGGAAACTAATATGCACTTACACAGGGCGTACACGTTCTCAAGAAAATCGAAGTTCAATTATAGAAACTAATTTATTAGACATGCTTTACGTTGGCACCTATTCCTACAGCTGGGTTACCAACGCGTACCGTGCATTGAACCAAAGATCGATCTTTCGTTCCCACGGAAACGCTTCTGCCTTCTGACATCTGTCTTCCCTACCGAGATACGGAAAATTTATTCAGAACGAGTCGTAGAAATAACTGCTGTCGTTGATGTCGGCGGTGATCTCGATGCTGATGTCGATGCCGCTGATGCCGATGCTGATGCAGATGCTATTAAATTCGAGGAATCGAAAGAGAGCTAGCAAATGTTCTCGTCTATCGTAATTGACGTTTCTATGCTTGCGTATGTTCCATGAATGGACAAGAGAGAGAGGGGGGGGTGGTAGGGGGAGGGAGAGAGACAGAGACTTCATAGACATGCACATATCTCTTTGTGTCTGACACTGAAGGAGCGCAAAGCAGTATTCGATGCAACAGGCAGTTAGCTTTGGTATAACGCGTGCATGATCACGAACAATGTGGCTTCCTTATCGAACATCGTTTCCGCTAACAACTATAAACGGCGATGACGCGGCGTATCTCTATGGTACCGTTTTCATAAAATTCCGTTAGAAAGATCTTATTCCTTTTTGCGTGTAGTAGATCCATCGATAATCTTAACTTGATCGATTTTACGAACTATAAGGTTCTTATTTACGAGATCTTTCCTTAGTTTACAGGAGTAATTGAATATTTCATTAATAAAAGATCCGAGACTTTTAATCTTCAAAGTGTGAGAGAGAAAGAGGGATCCTTTCTCTCTTGGGACTAATGAGGCAGGTTGAAACAGTAAAGTACATAATATAGAATAGTCGATGGGTATGCGATGGGGATTCGAGGATGGTAGCTTATCTAGGGCAGATTAAATGGGTCGCGTTACCGGGACGAGGGTTAAACTATAAATTCGTATCGACTACACTCCCCAGTATAAGATTTCATTGAGATACTCTATGGAAATGGCATAACCGAAAGAGGAACGTTAAAGAAAACCGATCGATTTTTTCACAAAATGAGGAAACTTCATGCCATCATCTTTATTTCCATTCATCAAATCAAAATCAAAATAGAGAGAGAGAGAGAGAGGGTGAGGGGAAATAAAAGAAGGAGATCTTAAAATATTCATTTCCTATCTGTGTTGACTATAATCTGATTTATTCTTTATCTCTATCTGGCTCCCCTTCCCTATTTTATCTCCTTTTAAAGGACCATCAAGAATATTTCCACTCGATCTATTCGTATACAAGTCGTTTCTTTAAAGAAACCAATTGGCAAGCGAAGGAGAACGATCAAATCGAGGAAGCATTTGAATCGTTAAAGCTGGTTTTCCTTTATGATTTAAAGTAAAGGAATGACTCAATAAAATCTGCTCTTCTAAAAATAATATCACGATATATATATATATCAATATATATATATATTATATATTATATATTATATATATATATATATATATCTTTTGCTTTCTCTCTTTTTTTCTTTGTCTTTCTCTCTTCCATCATTTTACGATACAAACAATATTTACGAGTTTCCCTCTTACCGTACACTTCCTCTATTCTTCACTTTCGTCAAACCACAATAAGAATGTCCAGAACTTTTCGGCCTTCGACTTTCGAGATAACTTATGTGTAGAAGTAGGTTTGGCACGTTTCCATTTGGCATTAACCTAATTTTTCTACTCCAGCTTCTACACACGTGCGAAACGCACGTACAAGAATTTCTATTATTACGTGTAGATTCGATTTAAGGTTAACGGACCTGACGGCACTTTCTCTTCTATCTTGAAAATAATCCAAATCGATTATTTTTCTCGATTATAAGAAAAATACTTCTTATACGTGGGGAAAATTCGTAGGGATTGATGGCCGTACGTACGTCTCCGTCCTATCGTGGGGAACGTTACGACGACGAATGGCCAAATCACAATATTATGTTCGAAACGTATGATACGAAAATTTATCGTTTGTATCTCTAAGGAAAACAAAAGCCGAGTCGATAACACGAGGTAGGAGGAGAGATCCACGATGTATGTACGATTCGTGTAACTATAATAACTAAAAGCTTCTTGAGTCAATGTCAGAGATTTTATTTACGCTCGGACTATCTCCTACCATCGCTCTCTCTATCTTTTACGTCGTCCTCGTCCTTCGCGATCTACTATCCGTTTGTTACGCCGTAATTCTAGGAATAGTATCCATGACAATAGTATCTCTGCCTTCCGTAATTGTTTGGCATCAATCCAAGTTTCCTAATATCTTCCCAACTTCGATGAGTATCCCTTCTTCTTCTTCTTCTTCATTTTTCCTTTTTATCTCCGTTCTTTTTTTATTTCCCTCTATTTTTTTTTTCTTGTCTCCCTTTACGATCCATCATAAAGAAAAATTAGAATACTTCTGTTGAGGCCTTTACCGATATGTTTATAATCTGTCTCGAGTAATCGCGATAAAATAAGAAAATATAATAAATCACAATCCGAAAGGTAACAACATAACAGAGATCGTTTCAAGTATAGATCTTTCGAAACGACCCAACGAACGAATTTTGGAATATCGTTTGATCGAGGAGTTACCGAAGGTTAGACGTCTTTTCCATTGCAATATTCTCGTCAGCTTATTCGTAAGTCGTCTCTACGTAGCCTGGAGTACAAGGTCGACATCACGGGGTTCCAGTTCACTGGATTCAGTTGCGGTTAAAACTCACCCTAACCCTCCCGACTTGCTTCGAGAGAGGGGGTGGGAGGAAGCGAGGGAAATGGGAGGAGAAAGAGCTCCGCTGCTCTCTCCGCAGGTGGGAGTTTTCGGTTAGTTTCGTGTAAACGACCCCCGTTTTGTTGTAGTTCTCTTTACTCCAACACACCTCAACACGCTGATATCGTTCCCTGGCAGAGAATTAATAATGATCGAGCACAATCCTAATATCATTTTGCAACGTGTTTCTGTCCGATGTAAAACTTCATGATGATCTCATAAGTTTTGATTCATTAACCTTTCATAATTTTTTTAAATAACAAAAAAGTTGAATGACAATAAAATATTTCGATATTTCTGAAAAGGGTTTTCAAAGTATTCGAAGATAATCCGTAGGTATCTGTCTGTTGGCAGGATAATCTGATTAGGGCTTCTTCGTACTAAGGCTTCTACATCTTTCTATTCGTTGATGCTCGCTCGTTGAACGATGACACGCATCAAAGAAACTATTTGAAAGCGAAATACTCTTGTAGGAATGTAGTAATATAATGATGTTAGATATTCGCTCAAAAGGGATTTGAATTCTATTGGAATTTGAAGTAAGATCGAGAGAACGCTACAACATATAGGATAACAGTTTTACTATAAATCTGTGGACTGCAGCAATTTTCTCTTCTTATCTTATCCTGTCTTCTCTCTCCATCAACCCCTGCCCAACCCCTTTTATTTCTTACAATGAACCCTCTTATCTATCTTCCCGTTCGGCAAGTTGCCAAATTGTATTCTTAATGGCATCTATGTACGAGACATAGGTAGATTGTAATTTCTAAGTACGCTAACAAAAAGATCTTCTGTCAGGATCGTTGTACATATGTAGCTCGATAATACTGTTCAAACTCGGGGTCACCACGGGATATCATCATGGACAATAACCATGCTATTCGGAATATTTGTGTGATGAAACGTAGAGGGAGTGAAATGTCAGCTAAATGTATCCCGTACGTAGGCGTGAGCATTTCTATGTTGTCGAGTGCCACGCATATAGGAGGTCACGGAAGGATATATTAAAACTTGATCTTCCGAGTGCTCGTCGAATACCTTTTAAATAACACTGGCGATATGAAAATACTTTCGACAACTTTTCCCGTTCGCATTTAATATTTAGTAATACAATGTACGTCTATGCGTTTCTATATATGCATAGAATATAAGATGAAAAGGGCGTCTAATGGGAATCCAGGACAACGATTTTTAATACCGACGAATTGACCTTCTTCTTTTTCTTCTATTTCTTTTTTTTTTTTCTTCTTCTTCTTGTAGAGGTCAAAATGGAGTTGGAAGACTTGATGTCCGACATCAAGAAAACTGCTAACAAAGTCAGGGCTAAGTTAAAGGGTAAGTCGTTTGAAAATCGATCGAAGTTTATTCAACTTATCGAAAGGTTATTTCTTTTATCTCTCGTGCTTTTTCTTTCTTTCTTTTTTTTTTTTTTTTTTTGTATGTTTTTACATTTAGTGATAGAACAGAATATCGAGCAGGAAGAGCACACGAACAAATCGTCGGCGGATCTGAGGATACGCAAGACTCAACATTCAACATTGTCTAGGAAGTTCGTAGAGGTGATGTCGGAATACAATCGAACACAAACCGATTATAGAGAACGGTGTAAGGGAAGAATACAACGACAGCTCGAGATCAGTAAGTAAAAATCGCGATGATTAAATCGCATGAAACGCAACGTGATCGATAATATCGATTACACGTGACACATATTTGTGTCTCCGCATAGACCGTCTCGTATCGGATCTTTTGGACTTTTTCTTTTGAGATCGTTTTACTTTAACCCCTTTCGAATATATATATATATAAAAAAAAAAAAGATCTATTTATATACATACTTATTCGCTTCGAGTAGCGTTATTATAGGCACGCATATTTCTTGTTTTTTTTCTTCTTCTTCTTCTTCTTCTTTTTTTTTTTTTCCTTTTCTTTTCGTTGGAAAAGCAAGCTCTACTTGGCCCTCCTTTCAACCCTCTTTTCATCGACCAATAAAGGCTTCCATTTTTAGCGGGGAGGACGACCACTAACGACGAACTCGAAGAAATGCTGGAGCAAGGAAATCCAGCGGTCTTCACGCAAGGGGTATGTTCCTAAAAATTTATTGGTGATCTTATTCCCCTTCTATATGTTCCCTTGTATTACTCCGAAAGCAAAAGTCTTCTAAGCAATTTAGTTTAGAACGGATATAATTGTAATAATTATTTGAGGAAGTATCGTTGAAGCAGCCGTCGAGGATAAATGCTTCTTTTCTTCTTTTCAAAAACATTCTCAGATCATCATGGAAACGCAACAAGCCAAACAAACCCTTGCGGACATCGAAGCACGTCACGCTGATATTATAAAACTCGAAAATTCGATCAGGGAATTGCATGACATGTTTATGGACATGGCTATGCTAGTAGAAAGTCAGGTAGGTTGTCAAGCGGTTACTTAGACATTATTTTCTTTGAAAACATCTACATATTTTATTTGTTATTAATCGAAATCGAATTTTCATTGTGTTATACAGGGTGAAATGATAGATCGTATAGAATATCACGTGGAACATGCGGTCGACTATGTCCAAACGGCCACGCAGGACACCAAAAAAGCACTCAAGTATCAAAGCAAAGCTCGACGGGTAAGTCCTGTTAGATTGTCATACTGGACCAACGACGATACTATCATTATTGTTATTACTATTATTATTATTATGTGTTTATTATTTACTTCCCATAGTTTTTTTGTTTCTATCTCTCAATTCCGTTTCTCCTCTGACACCTCTCCTCAAACCCGTTTGATTTAACCTGCGTTTGATAACTTCTATACGTACCTCGCTCTCCTTTCCCTTGTTCTTCATGCACCTTCGCTTTTTTGTTAATAATATATATATATATATTGCTCACTCTCTTATACAAGATACTTCCTACCCACGACGCAAATTATCCAAGGACTATGACGCTTTCTTGTGTTTTTCTCTATATGTATCGCTGATGACATGACAAATATTCTTACTACTACTACTACTATTACTACTACTACTACTACTACTACTACTACTACTACTACTACTACTACTACTATTACCAACAACATAACAGTACAGTCGATGTATGTACATATGTGTACATATATACACGCGCATTATATGATATATTATATATATACATATATACTATATACTGTCTGTGTGTATCTCTAACTGTATCGCTCTATCCTGTCGAACATGGGTGTGCTAATTGTGCCTCTGTCCATGAAACGCTCTGTCTATACTCTCATACTATATATTAACTTTACATACTAACCTGCGCTGTCAAACTTATTGCGTTCTATACGTGATTGTTTAGTGCGTGCGTACATATATAAATATATATATATATATATATATATATATATATATATAAATATATATATAAGTATATTTATATGTATATACACACATAAACACGCGTTTATACTTACTCGTTGTCTTCATCCACTTGTACGAAAATTTCGTTTTGTATTAATCAACCAACACGACGTCTACAACATGTCCCTTTATTAACTGGGATAAATCTTTACGTGTCCACTATGATTGTGTGTTTTGACCATATTCATATACATATATACATACATATATGTAAAAACAGCATATAGTATACGTTAGTTACGCGATAGTTAGTTACGTCTGTCGTCGCGATATTCGGTTACGTATTTTGTGCATATACCTACACGTACGGATATTTTTGGTGTGTCATTTCGGATGTTACATATATTTCCATGATATTAGTATGCGTGCGTATGCGTGTATTGTACATGCAAACGATATTGTTTCACTCCCCCCGCCTCCCCATTCATCAAGGTGGCAAAGTTTGTTTACAATTGATTACGTCGTCGAAACGCGATTGATCTCACGCTGGATCCGATTATTTTGGATGCGTTCTCCGTGAAAAGCTGATCGAAACGAAGATTTCACCGTTAGTCCGAATCGAGCTGTCGAAGACGAAGAGAACGTCAAAGCAAGCTCGTAAGGTAAATACGTTCTAACGAAAAGATTATTTTGAACGTCGTCAGAACACATCTGTCCACTTCTTTACGAACTGGAAGAAGTAACATTAATACGTGATAGTTCTTCTTGTCCGACGACGTTCATACATCAAGGATATGCAGCAACAGACGAACGAAAAACGAGAGCAAAAAGGAATCCTTCTATGGTTCGTATATCGCGAAATTATAACTTAAATCAGGGGTGGGGGCAACTTCTCTGCTGCAAGCCGCATGGTCCTCACCAACCAATCCTCATCAATCAATCCATAATCCTCCATTACTTAAGTCCGCTAACCATCGATCCATGTACCTTGTTAAAAAAAAAAAAAAAAAAAATAAAAGCCGTCCAAATCACAAGGCACGTGGAAGTGTCAAATATTAAGAATCGTTTCCTTCTATCTCACTGAAACAGACAAGTAGGGAAAAGAACTACGTGCGGCTCGCGAGCCTCCAGTTGCCGCCCACCCCTGTCCCGACACAATTTTGATAAAAATTTTCTAGTTACAAATTAGAATCTCACATGAGATAGGAAAGATAAAAGTTATTTTGGAAAGTATTAGTATTGTTCTTAGGGTGACCAGATATACACGATTATTAATGAACCCACAATACCCGATTTGTTTTAATTATAATATTATTTGCACATCTTGTAAAAATATAGAGGAAAAATACGAATTTGGTGGACATGCAATCTGGTCAGTCTAATGATAGTTTGCATTTATTTTTCTCGATCGATCTTAGCTTTATCATCCTTTTTGCTGCACTAGGATTTTCTCCATGTTTTTTCTTTATTTTTTTTTTTTAATACAAATATTAACATCGTTCCTTGCATTAACACTGCTTCATCGTGACTTCTCGCCATGACGAACGATCAGTTTGTTTAATGATCTAGTATATCACATCGTTGCCGTATTTTATCCTCCTGCACGCGTACCCATTATATTACCATTTTCTTCGTAGAATTTCCAAGGTATATTCCGACATATAATCTCGAGATCGAGAGATCGTTCGCGTTCGTATCACCTTTTTTTTTTTTTTTTCAAACGATGGTACACGGCAATATATAGATGAACGACGTATCTTATCGCTCGCATTACTCGGCGTAATCACTATCGTAAATATCGTTAGTGAAGTCTTTTTTTTTTTTTCTTTTCTTTTCTTTTTATTTCCATTAGCTGGCATTGTGCATTAGTGAATCGATTCGCCGCGTCGTCTCTTTCCGTTTGTTTACTTAAAATCTAACAATAAAATCGCACAGCACCACAACACGGTAGATCGCATAGAAGCGCAACTTCTGCACGTTCTTGCAAGCAATCTTGATTTCTCTAGTTTACGTTATTAAGATATGCCTGTTCCCGTGTGTGAGTGTGTACACTTGGGCGTGCGAGTGGGTGTGGGTGTGTTTTTTTCTCCCCGTAAGTAGATGTTTTCTATCCTTAATTAGAATAACTTTTGCGCCGAGTATCTTACACTAGCAAAGCACAAAGCGACAAAAACGTTTCACTTTTCAACCGACACGAACGTACGCGATGGGAATGCGAAATATTTCCTTTTTTTTTTTTTTAAAGTGGCATGCACGAAAGTATACACTGGACACGACCTATGAGCTGTTATGTTCTCTCTGTTTAAAGTAGATTAGTTAATCGTCTCGCTCTCTCTTCTTTTTTCTCACATTTATCATTCCTTCACTATTTATCTATTTCTCTCTCTTTGCATGTACTTATTTTTCTTTTCAACGTCGCCGTCGCCGTCGTCGCCGTTTTTTTCATCATCGTTTTCATCATCGTCGTCGTCGTCGTCGTCGTCGTCGTCGTCGACATCGTCATCGTCATTGTTACATTTGAACATTTCATAAAATACACTATCCTCGTAGTATCTTTCTCGGAGGAATAATGCTTTGTTCGGATAAATAATATCTTTAAAAAAAAAAAAAAAAGAAATCTCCGTCTCTTTCTTCAAGCTCCTTTCTTATTTTTTTTTTTTTTTGTATTATCAAATAAAAAGAAAAAACCGCGAAACAACGAACGGATATGGTTCTTCCTCCGAAAGTAGCAAATTCTTTGCATCTCTCTTCTCCTTTATTATTCTTTTTCAGTTAGTTTTTTGGCTGTCGGCATAGTATCACGATTCACGGTTTTTTCATTACACTTACCACGACTTTCATTCGTTTTTCTTTCTGTCCACAGAAAATGATCTTCATCATAATCTGCGTCTTAATATTGGCCGTCATATTAATATGCATAATAATAGGATCCCTTCCGAAGTCCTAAAGGGCCCGGGAGTGCAGAAAAAACGGGGGTAGGGAGGGTGGATCGTTCGACAGAAAAGAGAAAGAAAGAAGGGATGAGAAAGAGAGAAAAAGAAAAATAGAGAGGAAGAGAGAGAATTAAGAAGAACAAAAAAGCATTATATATATATATATATATA
This sequence comes from Dolichovespula saxonica, assembly GCA_911387935.1. Taxonomy (NCBI): domain Eukaryota; kingdom Metazoa; phylum Arthropoda; class Insecta; order Hymenoptera; family Vespidae; genus Dolichovespula; species Dolichovespula saxonica. The sequence continues at coordinate 5,282,961 of OU426997.1, forward strand.
TATATATATATATATATATATATATACATATATAAATATATACTTGCATAAAGTATCGAATATCGGCGCGTATATCGTGATGACGTCCAATCTCGTTCATTTCGTGAGGAAACGTAGCGTATGAAAATAAAAAGAGAGAGAGAGAGAGAGAGAGAGAGAGAGAAAGAGAGAAAGAGAAATCACGAATATCTTTTGTGCTGTGCGATCGAAGTTATCAAAATTCAAAGAGGAGAAAAATGGAAAAGAAACAAAATAACGTAAAGAATAGAAGGTAATGAATAGAAACTCATAGAAGGAAAAAATAAAAATAATAATTAATAATTATAATTACTAATAAATAATAATAATAATAATAATAATAATAACTAATAATAATAATAAATGCGACACACACATACACATAAATGCTCTAAATGTATGGACGAAAATCATCATGAGACGGAGACTAAAGTACCGCGTCGATTTTAGTAACACAATAAATAATGTGTCTCCGTGTCCTCGAAATAACAAGCAAAAGAATTAACAAACGCTCTTATTAATCCCTATCCGATGGCTAATTAACGCAATAATCCATTAATTGCAACTGCTCGCCTCGCTAATAATATGTAGTAAGTACGTTGTTAAAAATGCTGGGAGAAAAAAAAAACAACTTGTGTGTTTCGTAACACGCTCTTCTCGAGATTTATTCATTAATTTATTTGTTCCTTTTTAACATCGTCGTTATAGTCATCGTAGATGAAATTATTTCAATAATACTCATTAAAGCTTCTTATTTAATTTTCCTTTGATTATTTATTTTGTTTCTACTCGAGAAGAGGGTCAATACACTCCTAATCTAACAAAACACCTATCTTTTTCTCTCTGCGTATACGTTTCCGTTTCTATCGCTTGTTGTCCTTGTTCAGACGCTTTTCGAAAACTCCAAAAAAAAAAAAAATGGGAATCCATCGAATAACGTAGACGTTATTCTGTTCACAGAAATTGATCCTGATCGTAATCTGCTTGACGATAGCAGTCATCATTTTGATTATTATTTTAGTACTTAGTTTAAGTTGAAACGCGACCCGTGATACGAAGACTTTGGCTCTAATTAGGCACACATACATACATATATACACACATACATATGTATAACAGCGACGAATAGAAACGCGTGCAGTAATTTAAATACTTCTGAGTAGAACGCGTACATGTCCTTAAGTTCTCTCGCTTTCTTTTCAATGTACTATTTCATGGGAAAAGATCACCCTAACAACCGATCACGATTCACCGTTCTTTTATTTTTCTTTTTTTTCCTTACTTTCTTTTCTTTTTTCTTTTTTTATTTTTGTCTTCTTTATTCTCAAAGACAATTTGTCGATTTCGAGTATATTCCATCTGATTAGATAGAGAAGAAAACAATCTCTTTCATTTAAAGCCTTCCCCCTTAGAAATTTGATAGTAAAAATGAAAAAAAGAAAAAAGATAAGGAAGAAAGGAAAGAATGAAAAATTATAGGATAATAAAAATGTCTCCGCGTACTCGCGCCTCGTCGATTATTTATTTCGATTTTCTATGTTACATTTGTAAGGTCTGCTGCGATATACGTTCAATAGTTTATTTTGTCGAAAGAAAAGAACAATTAAATGGGACAAACAGAATTATCTGAAAAAAGAAGAAGGGGAAGGAAGGAACGGAGAGGGATAGCTTAGAATAGATTAGTCTATTATGGCACTCGAAGTTGCCACTCCAAAGACAGCATTTAAACGAAGCTCAGGATTTTTTCTTACTCAACATAAATAAAACAATAACAAACACCGATTCGATGAATTTCGATATATATATATATATATATATATATATATATACATCTCCTAGGATTGAAATGTTGAAAATCATGAAAAGAAGGAGATGGAAAGGAGAAAGAGGAAGAAGAAAAGATTAAAAAGGATTGGGGGTAAAAGAAACAAAAAAATTAATTAACAAACAAACAAATAGCTATAGCTATCCAAATGCACAATAAAGTACGTCGGAATAGTTTTTATTTATTTCGACGCGTTCCTTCGTGTTCGAACGTATTTTCACTGCCCTTTTTCTGTTCATTTTTATTATCGTTTTCCACGCATATCACCGTTCCTCGATAGACGAGTAAGATAGAACATAAAAGACTTTCTAGGTAAAAAAAAAAAAAAAAAAAAAAGACCGGATTAATAAGTATTATTCATTGTGTAAAAGAAGATGAAGATGATGAAGAAGAAAGATAATAAAAAGAACAAAATATAACACAAATATACGAAAGTGGACTTTCGGTCGAATACAATTTCGTACTATACAAAGAACTGGACAATTTAGTCACGTCTCATTGGTCGAAGCGTATTAATAATATTAATTAATGCGAATTTACAGGATACATCTCTTGCCGATGTCACTTTTATTTTTTTTTTTTTTCACGTTAATCTCTTTCAAACTTTGTTTTCTCCCTAGAGCGAGAAATTGAATATGATTAGTGAGTTCGTTGTTTGATTTAATTTAATGATCACTTAATTATTTAATTAATTAATTAATTAATTAATATATATATATATATATATTGTATATACACAATACACTCCTTATAAATAGCGATAAGTCATTTTCGTCTCTCGTCAAAGTAGACGGAAAATTTACGTTCGTGTCATTGCATTCTGTAAATAATTGCAATTTGTATAGAAAAAAAAACAGAGAGAGAGAGAGAGAGAGAGAGAGAGAGCGAGAGAGAAGGAGTGAAATACTGAGAGATAGAACGAACAATATGTTCCTTATTTTCTCTTTCATATTTAAACGCTCATCGTCAATTAACGTTAACGTTAATTAGGTAATTAAAAAAGACAAATAACGTACAGCAAGTTACAGACAAACGAACGAACGCGTGTTAATGTACAAGAAGAAGATCGAAAAAGGAAGAAAGTTGCTTTGTGGTGATAGGGTGATAAACAATAGGGAGATGGTGTAGGGAAGAAGGAAAGAGAAAGAAAGAAAGAAAAATAAAGGAAATATGTCGGATTTATCAACAAGGAATGATATGGAGGACGAGGACGTTTATCGTGTAATGAAAAAATAATTTCCGAGAGTAAACTGAGAAAAAGAGAAAGAAAGAGAGAGAAAGAGAGAGAGAGAGAGAGAGTGTGAGAAGATGATGGATATAAAATGCGACGAGACGGTGTTTTGATGACGAGCATCCACTCCGGTGTAATCCAAGGTTAGTTTACACATTGTTATCCGTGTTTTTTCTTCTATTTTTTTTTTTCTTTCTTATTCCTTTTTAATAAGAGCATGCTCGCCAGAGTATTAATTTGTTTTGCCTTCGAAGAGTAATCTTTTTCAGTATTCGCTTGTATATATTCATATATATTATATATATTATATATATATATATTTATATATATATATATATATATATATATATTACACATACGTACGTATATGTTAGAAAGAGAAAGGGAGAGAGAGTGAGGGAAAGAGAGAGAGAGAGAGAGAGAGAGAAAGGGAGAGAGAGAGAGAGAGAGAGAGAGAGAGAGAGAGAGAAAATTTGTGTTCAATGCACACTAGTCTCTATGAACATATAAACAAACGGCATCATGCATGATTTAGACGCACATTATCGATACCGTCCAATCTCAATTATTGCCGATGCATTAGAAGAAAAAAATGATAATAAAAAGGAAAGGAGGGGTGACTGAACGAAGTTTTCGTCATCTTTCCTCCATATTTGCAACACTGAAACACGCGCGAACACATTTTATTAAAGCATATCGTATAAATTATTTTCCTTTATTACGATAGTTTAGAGAAAGCTTTACAAGTAGTTGGACATCTATCGTTACCACTACTACTACTACTACTACTACTACTACTACTATTACTACTACTACTATTACTATTACTACTACGACTACTATATTATGACTATTTACTATTACTAATATGATTATTATTATTATTACAAGTATCGCTAGGAATTATCACGATGCTCCTGATTGTTGCATAACTTGAATTTAGTGAAACTTGTTAAATGCACGTTAAATGCTAATTATTGTTATAAAATATTTAGCCGCTCCGTTCGAACGGCATTTGATTATTTTGTAAAGCAAATACATATTTTTGTTAATACATATTGTTCTCTTTATATCTGTGTAAATACCTTTCTTAAAGAGAGAGAGAGAGAGAGAGAGAGAGAGAAAGTGAGTGAGAGAGAGTAAAAAAAAAGGAGAGTAAAAGGAAAGATAAACATCGATGTTTTATGTGTGAATGCAAAACCTGGTGTACCTGATTCGTGTCGAGTTTCCCATTCAATTCATCGAATCGATCGATTTACTTAATCTCATACGTTGACTCTTATGCAAATTTCGATATACGAATCTCATTTAAGGACACGATTCTCGAGTACGCTTGGTACAACTCGTAAGATCAAAATAATATTAAAAAAAAAAAAAAAAAAAAAAAAAACAATAATAATAATAATAATAATAAAATATTATGTACTTATATCGACACTTTTACGCAGGCCACCGAACACGACGAATCACATCCTCAGGAAGCTCGCCTGCCGACGTACCCAGACGCAATCTATTCTTTCAGGTGCCCGGGGCAGTGCTATTTTTGTTCGTTTTAACGGCAACGGAGAAAGACAAAGAAAGGGGAAACGTTTCAGCGTAGTGTTAAACAGGAAATAAAAATACGAATAAAAAGTATATAGTAATAATGGACAGAGGCGTTTACAATTCTAAGCACACCTGTGAGAAACTCGCAAAATAAAACGAAACGGAAGAACAGAGATAAGAAGCAAATAAAAAAAGAAAAACATTGGTAATCGTCAGGACCAAGGATATGGTGTGCATGGGTGGGTGTTTGTGTATGCATGCGTGTGCGTGCGTGCGTGTGTTTGTTTGTGTAACATTCAGTAAAGAAATACGCGTGTGATACATAACGTGAAGGTAGGAAAAAAAGAAAGAGAGAGAGAGATAATTAAAAGATGTAGGAAAGTTGGAATGTACATTGTAATCGATAATCCGATTTTTGCTGACCCGCTAACACCCGCCGAGTGCAGAAGAAGATCATGATCATGATCTGCCTCGCCATACTCTGCGTCGTCCTGGCAACTACCATCGGTGGATACTTCGGCCTGTGAACACCAGAAGCAGGTATCGTAAATAGAACATCAATATCGATGTCGTCTCGATATTTCCCAATCGTTGTTACTTCCGCTTGTAATGTACTCGACAGAAATCTATGTTATATTTAAAATCGTTGAGAGGGAAGGAGAGCTGTGTAAAGTAGCGAAAGAAGAAAAGAAATGAAATATAAAAGGAAGGAGGTCAAAAGAGGAGGAATAGAAAAGAGACACAGATAGATAGATAGATAGATGGATAAATAGATAGAGAGAGAGAGAGAGAGAAAGAAAGAGGGAGAGACAGAGACAGAGACAGAAAAATCATTTTACAAAGTAGTCATTATTTTATGCAGCTCTACGTAAACTCAAACGCGAAAAAAAGAAAATAGTTACGTCATACGTTAAACGTAAAATATAATAATATGTATATTTATTGTCTCTACACCGAGGTGAATCCACCACGTTTGTCCTTTCAGGAAGGTACGAAGGAGACAAAGGCGAACGTCCGGCACTTTATATCTAAGTTGACAAAACGCGCCGGGAGCAGTCATACTTCATGCATATCGCCCCGACAACAAACGAACACACAAGACAGACCGTCAAGAAAGCAATTTCAAGTTCTGATCATCTCTAAGAAAAAGAAAAAAAAAAAAGACAACAACAACAAAAAGCTCTCTCATCTTATCCAAAAACACGAGTTCTTCGTTCGAGTCGACGTTCGGTAAATAGAGGGTGAATGAATCCGAAGAAAAAGAAGAGAGGAGGTGGAGGAGGGTAAGATAGGAAAAGGAAAAGGATGCGCAGTTATTTTGAAGAGGGTCGTCGCCATCGTCACTATCATCGCTACTACCACTCATCACCATCAACGGGCATACCTTTTTACGTCAAGCTTCGAGCTAGTTGCATTCTGTCTAAGAGAACAAAAAAAATCGCCTGTTTTCTATTAAAAAGTTCTTAGAGAAAGAATGACAAGAAAGTGAGAGAGAGAGAGAGAGAGAGAGATAGAGGGAGAGGTAGAGAGGGTAAAGTTCAACACACTTATCCTGCGACGAGCGACGAGAACGTGATGTTGTATCGCGATCTGTCTTGTTTCATCTCGAGGAAGAGAAGCTAAAAAGAGATCCAAAAAATTAAGAAGATTGCGGCGAAATTTATCTAAGAAGAGAGAGAGAGAGAGAGAGAGAGAGAGAGAGAGAGAGAGATTAAGGGAACGAGTAGGGGTGGTGTATTGATGAGATTTAAAAATGGAGGAAAGTTTTAACAATCGTTTCTCGGCGTTCCTACGTGTTTCTAGATCGAGATATCGTTTGTAATAGATCATCGTAGGAGCGACGGATCGTAAGGCTAGTCAATCGTAGCATTTTACCGAAAGACAAACAAAGAAAATAAAAAAAGAAATCTACCGAGCCCCAACACCCAATGGAGTTTTTCTGTAACGCGAAATAAGTACTGTTATCTTCGCTATTACTTGCTATTTGCAGAGCATTTTCTTCCTGAATATTTGAAGAAAAAAGGATCAAAAAAAAAAAAAGAAAAGAAAATTTGGAAAAAGGGGAAAAAAAATTAAGGAAAAAAATGTTTTCAATGAGAGGGGGGGGACGGTCGCTCGGTCGGTCTATACGTTGCGACGCGAATATGTTTCATTATCTGTGATTTAAATAATGAAAATAATCAAATAAATCTAAAGAGAGAGAGAAAAAGGAGAAAAAACCAAAACGAAAAAGACAGAACTTGGGAATTAGTTCTCCGTAGAAGTCACATTCTGAATCACATACGCCAAGTATTTTCTATTCGTATTTTCTAGATTTTTAACTTCTCCCCCCACTTTAAACTTCGACCTGATTATCACGTATCCATTCCTCACTTTTTGACGTGCACTTAACATATCAAAGAAGATCGAACAAAAATATTACCAAATTCTAATTATTAAACTTATATTCGGGCTTAACACGTTAGTCCTCTTATTTTTCTTTTCCATATTTTTTGTTTGTTGTTTTTCTTTTTCTTCGAAACGTCGACCCTATCGCGTGTGGTTAATTTTAAACGAATTTCCGTGCTGTCGATAACAGAAAAGAAAGGGAATGTAAGAAAGAGGAAGTCGTTACCTTGTTGATCTTGATACATTATCGTGTAAAAATACGCAAGAGCCAATTTAAACGGTGCTCATAAATTTTTTAATCTTGTTTAACGTTCTTTGTCGTTTCTTTCCCGTGTTTTAAAGCGACGATAATTCGATGATTAAGAGACGTCAAGACCAATAGGTGTTCAGAGAAAAAAAGGATACAATCAATTCTTCCGATATATTTAATCGATTAGCATGCGTAGTCGGTTAACTTAAAAAAAAAAAAAGAAAGAAAGAAAGAAAGAAAAAAAAAAACAAGAAAAGAATCTAAAAAATAAATAAACAAAGAAAAATAAGAAAAAAGGTGAGAATAGGAAGATTTAAATGAAAGAGAATAAGTGAGGGAGAGGGAAGGAGAGGGAAAGAGGATATAGTCGCGCCCCCTTAAAAACACAAAGATTCTAGAATGTGGCCGATATCCTTGCGAACGAATTTCCAAGTGTGTGAGATAGTTTCCGAACGAGAAGAGCTGTACCTAGATTAATTACACATATAATTATTAATCATGTACTTAAAAGAAAAAAAAAAAAAAAAGAGTAAAAGAAACGTGTGCGTGCATTGTTTCTCTCTTTTTTTTTTTTCCTTTTTCTTTTCATTGTTAAAGTCGTACGAAATATTCGTTAGTCCGATTTATTCTACGCATTATCGTAAAAGTAACAAAAACGAGTGTTTTATGTTTAACCATTTCGTGTTGCAGAAAACGCCATTAGGATATCGGGACTGTCTGCTAAGGGATCGAATGAACGCGATCGTCCTTCGAGAACGATGATTTTTCGCATTTTCAAAAATTCTGATCTGTTCTATGGAAAAAAAGAAAAAAAAAAGCAAAAAGAAAAGAATCGATAACAATAACAAACAAAGAAATAAAACCAGTTGCAACCTTCTTTTCGCAACGCCGTTTTAGATAACATCGTTTTGCTGGCTTCTCTCTTCGAATCACTTAGTTATTATTATACATATATACATATAATACATACATACATACATACATACATACATACATATACACGTACTACATTTCAACAAACGCTCTCGAATTCGCATTTGGAAAAGGGCGCTTGTTTAATACGGCTAAGACTGCTATTGTTCATGTTTTTTGTTCCCTGCGTAGAAGTTTAGATCGCCGAATCTCTTTAGCTAGTGAAAGATAAAAAATAATTGAAAGAAAGAAAGCAAGCTCCTTTTAATTTTCCTCTCATTCTCATTTCTACGGAAAACAAAAAGTAAATATACGTATATATATTACACAATACATGCGTGTATATATATATATGTATATATATATATATAAATATATATATATATATATATGTATATATATAATAGTTTACGTTGTTGAAAGTATTACTAGGAGTAAATTTTAATGAAGGGCACCCGAGCCATGTCGTTCACCATGAACTCTATCGTTTAATTATCATTCCATTTTACAGCTAAGTGCATGGATGTTGCGTGCGTTACCATCGCGTATACGGCTAAATATGAGAGACGACGATAGAAAGTCGGAAGAGATGAGAGATAACGAATTTCACGTGAAAACTTTAGAGAAAAATTAGACTATATGCGTCGAGCCCTAAATCATCGTGCTCCGAAAGGAGAAAGAAAAAAAGAACAAGAAATAAACTCTTATTGGCATTCACTCATACGTCATTTCAATCGCGAGACACTTAGATGCGACGGCAACAGTTACAGTATAACACAATCGAAAGAATAAAAGAGTGAAAATAGATGTGGAATATATAAATAAATAAATAAGTAAATAAATAAATAAATAATATAAAAATAAAAAAAAATAGAAAAAAAGAGAGAAAATGCGAAAGGTCCATCGGTTCTTCTTTCTGTCAATCCCGAAGTGGACTCTCTCTTATTGTAAGAAAGAAAAGATGGCATTAAGCTGCAGCAATAATAATACAAATATAGGTATTACGAAAGAAGTTTAGAAAAATAAAAAAAAAGAAAGGGAGAGAAAGAGAAGAGAGAGATAGGGGGGAGGGAGAGAGAGAATGAAAAACAGGGGGGGGAAAGAAAAGGAAAAAATTTAACTCAAGGTAATCTCATTAACAAAGGTGTATTTTAACTTTTCGCGCGTCGTACTACCGCAAAAATGCATAATACGCGACATATAAATCGTACATAAAGCAAAGTGTATACATACATGCATATAATTATAATTAGGTGGCACGATCGCGATGAAGATAATATATTATATTATATTATATTATATTATATTATATTATATTATATTATATTAATATTATATTATATTATATTATATTATATTATATTATATTATATTATATTATATTATATTATATTATATTATATTATATTATATTATATTATATTATATTATATTATATTATATTATATTATATTATATTATATTATATTATATTATATTATATTATATTATATTATATTATATTATATTATATTATATTAAATAACGATTATCTGTCGCTAAAACGTCAACTATTGTCACCGGCGAAATGAGCAAATTACGTCGAAGAAATTAAAAAGGAAGGTGGGAGAGAGTAAAGGAGAAAAAGAGGAGAAAAGGATTGCATGTAGTTATAGCGGCAAATGGAAGAAGTACGGCGAGCGAGCAGCGTTAATGTTAATGTTTTGTTGAATATATTATATGAACGTTGAATAACATACATTCAGAAGATTATGGGTTAATGTTTCAAATGGTATAATGACAAGAGAATTATGGCATATATATATACATAAATGCAGAAACGATATCGTGCGCGTTACTGTAATAATGATAATATTAACTATAAACGATAATAATATTGATTATTAAACAGTAAATAATTGCTCTTATTAAGGTCACACCTTGCATTGTACAGAAAACATAATAATTGTTAGTTATTAAGTAGCCGCATTATAATCTATTTACCCAGTTAATCCAAATGCGAGTAAACGAAACGGCAGGAAGATGGAGAGAAAGAGAGATTAGAAAGATATTAGATAGAAAAGAGAAGAGAGAAAGAGAGAGAGAGAGAGAGAGATAACTAGGCAATCCCTTTGTCACACAGAGAAGATAGATAAAAGAAAGTGCAAGAGGAAAGATCAGAAAAATGCGACATACCCGATGCAAAACTCGTTGTCCGAACGATGCTCTCCGTTATATTGAAGACATTAATAAGGCAATTTAAACAAAGGATTTGGAACCTCGTTCGGTTCTCTATCCTTTTATTGACAATTAAGTAATTCCTCGGAATTTAATACTGTCCGTAATAAAACGGTATCATCTTGACTTCCGACGAAATACTGAAAATATTTCTTTATTATTACGATAAGTTTATTATTTTTCCTATCGTCACGCAAGCGCGATGCTTCGTCCGAATTTTTATAGATCTTGCCAATAAGACGAGCAACGAAAAGAATTGAATTTTTTTCTCTTATCGCTTATGCGACACGCGCTTTTAAGGAAACAGTAAGGACGAACAAAAGAGACGAAAAGAGGGGAGGAGGAAGAAGGAAAAAGAAATAGAAATGGTCAATTTTTTCGAACGATCGAAATCTCTTTTCGAAGCGTCTCATTGGCGATGGTCTACTTCGAGCAAGCTCTTTTCATCGATCTCTTTCAAATTGAAAAAAATAGAAACATACTTTTCTCGTTGGCAATGTACTTATGAATACGTGTGTATGTATGTATGTATGTATATGGTATATATATAGTATGTATATATATATATATGGTATGTATATATATATATATACACATATACATATGTGTGTGTTTGTATGAGTGTTATATATACATATGTATATCGCCAAGGACGTCACCGACATCCGACCGTTCTCTTCTCAATCATCATCGTACTTATATACACAATTACGCCGAGTTAACTCGTCATCGCTGCTCGAACGAGTCGACGAATGAATCCGTATGAATGATTTCAAATGTGTAATAGAATGAGAGGGTGAAGGAGAGGTAGATAGATAGATTAGATAGATAAAGAGGACAGAGGAAGGAATTAGTCGATGAGAAGTTCCAAGGGACTCATTCAAACTTTCGATTGGTCGGCAAGTTCGAGAACATCTCTCATAAGCCTTAAAGAAGAATGAAAAAAAAAAAAATTAAAAGGAAAGAAAAGCAAATTCGAGATTATAGCGCAGCGCGCAGCGTGTAGCGGTCATCTTCGTATAATAGGAATTGAAATGATATACGATATGCATGTATATATGCATAAATATATATATATATATATATATACATATATACATTCATATACATATATATATATATATATATATATATATATATATATATATATTTATTTCTTATCGTTACACATTATTATTATTATATATATATATATAAAAATATATGTATTATATAAGTTCTGCGACGTAAATGTAGCATCGATCATTATTATTATCAATACGCTGACGATCGATCGCGCAAAGCACGGGTTTGGCCTAACAATAAGAGAAAACGAGAGCTCGTCCTCGCGATCGATATCATCCGTATAAGCCACAAGGGGAAGAAGAAGAAGGTCGAAAAGCCGAAGAGGTCGATCGATATTCAAAATCCGAAGTCCATAACGTCGTTATATTTAGCGCATAGAATTCAAAAGGAACTCAGCGCGTTCTCTCATTCATAAAAGCGCGCGTGAACCTTCCCAATTCGAAAATAAGAAAAAGGGAAAATAGGAGAACGAGTTCGTTTCGGGAATAAATGCAACGAAGAAAAAATCGGAAGAAGACCGACGACGTTGACGATCAAAATATGACGAACGTTTTAAGCGTTGTTCAATTTTAACAGAAATAGAATCTTTCACGTCCGCATTAAATTTATAAGAGTTTTTATTTTCACGCCAAATAGATGAACCGTACTTTCGAGACATTCCAAAAAATTATATTGGTAATTTGACGAGTCCGTTTAGCCACTTTATTTCGTTGATAAAAAATATACATGCATATATATATACATATATATATATTGCAAAGGTCGATCTCTAAAACGCCGTTCGTCTGTTCGTTCGTCACGTACGGCGACGAGAAATTTAAAGAAAAGGAGAGAAGTGACGCGGGATTAATTGATATGGAAAAGATATCTTCATGTACTTACATCAGCCATTTCCGAATATATAAATAAAATAAATAGGTAAATAATTAAACAAATAGTCGCGTGTGTGGAAGATAAAAGAAAAAGAGAGAGAAAAAAAGAGAGAGAGAGAGAGAGAGAAAATGAAAGGACAGTTAGATTAGTGTGGAAAAGAGTTCAATGTATGTAAATGAATGTTCGTGAATCGCGTGCGAATGTCGAATGAATGACAGTGAAAAAGAGATCGATAGGGTGTGCTGTGTTAAGTATGTATGAGAAAGAGAGAAAGAGAAAGAGAGAGAGAATCTAAGCAAGATCGTGTCACGTTGGTGCAATTATTATATTGAGAGGCTATTTCAATAACCTTATAAGTGTCAATTCCACTTTCAAACGTAAATCGTAATTAATGCGAAAATATTAACACACGTAGAGAAAAAAAAAAGGAAAAAAAGAGAACAAACGACGATATGAGGAAAACAAAAAAAAAATAAGAAAGTCGTAGACGACAAAAGCGAGAGTCGCACGCCGGCGATTCCTCAGTCGTTCAGCGATAAAAGTGAGATTATATTGATAAATTTAAATTATTGAAGTAAAACAAAAAAAAAAGAAAGAAAGAGATAGAGCGAGAGAGAGGGAGAGAGAGAACGAACGAGCGACAGAGAAAGAGCGAGCGAAGTATATATAAAGTAAAAAAAAATAAAAAATAAAAAAAAAAAGAACATCACATAGCACATGCAAGAGTAAATCAATACTTTTTATTGTAGGTATTTCATAGGTGAGATTCATAAAAAAAAAAATTAAAAAAAAAAATTAATAAAGGTATTGTATTAATGATCACTTATATTAAAAGAATCAACGGTGTTTTTCTGCCTATACGTATTCACGTCTCGTACTTTTATGCCAGACGAGCACTATAGACTTTTCTCGTGTAAGAACAAAAATGATACGAATATATTTCGTTTTCGTTTTCTCTATTATAATGTTATTATTAACACTGTACAAAGTTAGCAATAATGTTAAGAATACCCTCTTCTATATAATCGTTACTTGCCGTAATAAATGAGAAACCCTTAGCGACTTTCGGTCGTTCCGAACGATCGCGAAGGGTGGTTTCAATTAGCAGGTAACGATTATTACTGCTGTAGAGCTAATATGTGATCAAGTGAATGTGCCCTTTCATCGTGTAATCAAGCACAAAGGAAAGTTTCCTCTATGAGTATAACGGTAGGCCTCTAGTCCGTTTATCTCCGATTCTATAGAGATACGGATCGCGCGATAACGATCAGTCGACCAACGAAATACGAATCCAACATACCCCCTTTGGATGGAAATCTTTTCTCACACACCACTTGCCTGAGATGAATGAATAATAAAGATCCTTATTCGAACGTAAATATAATCTTTTGCGAAACGATATTTTGATTTTCTTTCCAAGGGATTCCGTTGGATTCGTCTTCTCGTATAATCTCATCCGAAGAATACCGACGATGTAAGAATCACTTTAAGGTCACTCATCTACGAAAGAGAAAAAAAGAAAAAAAATAAGCCAAGCGTTTACTGTACAATTATATTCTTTTACGTTAACGACTTACTATTGAGTAGTCGGGTAGTATATTTTACATTACTGATATATAGTAGCGTTACTTATCTTACCCTAATTTTATATATAATTAAAGATAAGTATCCGCAAGAATTATAGTCAGCACTGCAGTGAAGTTACTATACAATTATAGATAACGGCCCATGAAAAAAAAAAAAATTCAAAAACCGACACGATGTTCAATGTATTTAATGATCTTCTCGAACGGTGAAGAATATATGATATATCGGGAATACGAGGTGTCATTTTTTTTCCTTTTCTTTCTTCCGCTCCTACCTTGAGAAAGGAAAAGTAGTAATACCTAGTTAGACATGTATAACAATTTATTAAGAAAATAATATAAATTTTATTACACAAACAGCGCTTTAAAATTAATTTTACTATCCTAAAAGCTTAATTATTAAAATGCTGAAAGTACATGAAAATATTTCCTAAATGTAAGGTCAAATATTAGATATAAAACATTCAAAAATTCGCACATATTGCACTGTCAAAAATGAATGGTATATTGTGATCACGTAAAAAATCGCATATCGATTTTTAATAAGGACAAAGTATGGAATCATCTTTATCGAAAACAAGCTCTGCTTTAGAAAGAAGTTGATCTTGAAAATATCCATCATTCGATAATCTTTCTGGACCACGTAGAGCTTTTACACGAACAAAGTGTTTTACTATTGTAGGATTGACATACGACATTGTCAATCTACAACCCCACGTTAATAAAGCTAGAGGCTGCAATATACAAATACATTATTAGTCAAACAATATATAAAATTATTATCACATGATACGAATCTATTTTATAATCTATTAATTTATTCTTATTATATTTAATAAGATTATTTAATAAGATTACATGTTGAAATCAATTTTAACTCTAAACTTACTCTATCTTCTTCCAAAAGATTGTACGGTGTTATAATATGTCGTCGAAGACAACCCTTAATTAGAGATTTCAAACGCTTAACTTCTAATGGATTAGCACATGGATGGTATAACATAACAACTGCTCCATGCTAAAGAAATATCAGTCTTTAATACTTTGCAAATTGTAATTAGTAAAAGTATAATTACCTCCATACTATGAAGCCATCTTTGTTTTGGTAAAAATTTATATTCACCATAAATAGGCCATAAAGCTCTATGCGTTCCACTGAAAAAGGGATTTTTGCACATTGACTATATAAATATAACATGTTTCTTTTATATGTTACATACTTACTAAATTGGTATATTATCATCATATTCTATCTTCTCATTCATACATTTATGAGCAGCCTGACCATAAAAGTAAATTATATTTTAATTGATATTTACACAAATAATAAATCAAAGTTTTATTGACAGAAAGTATATAAAAAGAAAAATAATAATAATATGATCTTACTACGTAAGCTGTTGGAACATCTTCACAGTACAATATAGGACTTATTTCAGTGTTAGGTACAATACGTCTATTGTAACAGGTATAATTCACTGGCGATCCATCCCAATCAACAGTTAAATTTGTCTATAATAAAGATCCAATTTATGTTTAAAAAGCAACAAATAATTAAAAAGAAAAACTTCATTATAACTCAATATACCTTAGCATCATCACATTGTGTAGATACTATACCCATAGGTACTGAATGTATAAAATTCTGTGAATAATCATCATGTGAATATTCATTTTTAGGTAATATTTTAGGAGGTGGAGTAGGATCGCCTGGTCTTTCTGGCATCCATCTCCCTGTCCATGTTTCCAAATCATTATCAATATTCCTGCGATTTTCCCTTTCATGTTCTCCGTAGGACCGAAACAGTTGTAGAAAATTTATTTCTGACTGTTCACGTGAATCTAAAATATTGTATAATCCAATCTTCGGGTATATCTTTTTATTTTATGCGTCTTAAACAATACATATATATATGTACACGTTGTGTGTATATACACATGTTTACGCGCTTATATGTATATACACACATTATTTATAAATTATTCTATGTGTGATACAAATTTTTGAATAGGTTAGAAAAAATACAAACTCGATGACAACAATAACAGTGACTCAAAAAACTGATATAAAACAACCTTCATTTTGATCAATATATGCATTCACGAAGTCCAAAGTAATTAGGCAGCTAAGAAGTAGTAAGAAAAGCTTTCCATTCATCATGTATTGCTTACAGTAACACCTGTTTGCACGTCAAACGTCACGAATGTTCTATCATAAAACGTATAAACGACACCTACGCAGGATAAGTATTAGTTATACAGATCACTTATCGCCAGATACTTTGCGCTCTCTAGCGGTTAAAATTTTACGTACATATAGTAACCCATATAAATGTTAAATATATAAAATACCATTTGTCTATGTTGATTAAAAACTAGATTTTTTGTTATTAATAACTTAACAATTCATCGTTTTTCATATTCCTGTTTTATTTTTTATTTAGTAAGAATAATTCTATGTACAGTAATTACAATTATTAAATAGAATATATTACAATTCAATACTTTTATATATATATAAAAAAATAAATATATATATATATATATATATATATATATATATATATATATATATATAATACAACATTATACAATATAATACAATTAAAATTGTATAAAAACAAGTATAAAATATAAAGAAGTATGCTCAATGTCATAAATTAGCTTCAAATGAAATAGGAAACGTTTCTAAACTTTCCAAATCAAGGAGAACAACTGTTTGAGTTTTTGAAAAGTTTGGAATACAAACTAATCTCACTATGTGTCCTTCATCTGTGATAAATATTTAATAAAATTGAAATGGTTTATTCATTTATTTTTATCTACTATAAGTTAAATATGATCTTACCAGATATCACTTTTGTATCATATTCCTCCATGTTACCAACAAAGTATATGTCTGGACATTCTTTTATGATAAATGGATCGTTTTTAAAGTATGGATAACATGACAATTTATCAGGAGCCGTAGGTGCGTAATGTCGCCAATATAACGTATTTTCTAGCCATGTTAAAGGAGTATTTTCTATAAGATTAGCAATTTTCATAATATCTTGAATTGGCTGTCCGCTAGATCCAGCTATAATACGAGATCCAATAGAACCAATCCAAGGATTAGTAGCACTATTAAAACTCTTATATCTGTAAATTCTTTTGTAAAGTAAATAAGTTCCTCAATCTTTCTGCAATTTTGTATTTAATATTATACCTTATTGTTTGCGGTAATAAACAAGGATGTAATGGCTGTTGAGGCAATGTATGACATGCAGGATCGAATTCACCAGGCATTAATGTTACGCAACAACATTTTACGATAGGTTTAAGAAATTCATCAAGTTTATAAGTGGCCACCTGAGTTTCCTTAGTTAATATTTCGTTATATTTTCGTTTTTTTGAATAATTTTTACGGTCAAATGTTTCGATAAAACCTCTTACACTATTTCCTAAATAATCATAGATATATTTATTAATTTTAATCATATAAATAAACACTAATTGATATAAATTAAAATAATCACAAATACCAGCTATAATAACATGTACAATATGTGCAGCTTCTTCTTGTACACATGAATTTCCAGCCATTCCCATAATCCATTCGGATAAGAGAGTCAATCCAAATGAGTTTATATTATTTACCAAAGATAATCCAGAAACTAATAATATCATTTTACTTTTTCTTATTGATATACAAGATGTAGAAGGTGCAGAACAACACCCTGGGAAACACCAATCCTCTACCTAAAATAGGATTAATCTAATTGGTCAAATCAAATAATTTAAGATAGTTTTAATATATATTCATAATACCCAAAATGTTCCATTTTCTTGTTGACGACCAAGCATAGCACAAACAATACCAGTTACAATACTTTGTACATTCATATGATTACCAGTTAGTTTTACTCTTAATGTTTCATCTTCCAAAAATAAATTATTCTTAAATGATGCATAATTAAATTGTGATGGTTGTGGACAAGATTGCAATTCTTTTGAAAGCATTTGCAAAGCTGATTTTTTTAATTCTTGATGCTTATAAAGAGTTCCTATGATGATACAGGGTTCATTTTCTTGAAATTCAACAAGATTTGAGATATTTATTATTTTATATGGAGCTAAAAGAAAATAATAAAGATCTACAAAAATTCTTTTTATAAATATTTATTTGTGTCTGCTTTATACATTTTAATTAATTATGTTCTGATAATATCTTTATTGATAAATCCAGGTATGAGCAAAGAGCAAATTATGTTGGTACAAAAGCAATAAACAAAAATTTTATGTTAATAAGAAAAATTTTGTATTTCTTTTTCAGATGTGTATTTTTTTAAAGAATATAAGGTTTTATCTTCTGCGTTATACACATACACATTTTCTATCTTTGATTTTATTAAAATTAACCTATATCATTGTTGAGTTCATTAAAAGACATTTATCTTTAGTTATGAATTAATTTAAAATACTTTACCCCATTTTGTTTTTGCCTTTTGTATTACGATATCTCTTAATGCGTTTAATCTTGCAAGATATATGCTTGAGTATTGATGCTGAAAATTTTTCGAAGGAAGTAAAAACCTCTTAAAATCATTGAGCGGCATATAATCTCTAACAAAAACACAAGTTGTATTATTCTCCATGAATAAAAGTAATGTTATATTTACACATGGAACAATATTATTTCTATTCTATCAATTAAAAAATTTGCTATTTGAAAAGATCGATGAACTTGATTTATTTTTATTTATCTATTTGATATGTGTACCAATGTTTTTATTTTATTTGAAAAAAATCGTATTCGAACAATAATTATTTTCATTTATTGATAATTTTTATTAACAAAAGTAATGAAGTTAAATTTATTATATACGTCCAATTCTCAAAATAATCAGGTGGTCCAATACGATTCAAGTATTTCATATCTATATTAAAAGAGAGATATCTCCTTAATCAAATGAACAATTTATGTTTACAAAGTTACATAATATATATAAATTACAAATATATGTTAAAATACAAGTTGTAATTTATTGTAATAGATTTTATAATTTTACATGAGTATAATAAAATTATAGTAGTAAATATAGTATTTAATAAACTAAGATATATTCACGGAGTCCTTCCGGTAAAAATTCTATGTCTTTCCTTCGTATCTCGCGTGTGCGTTGTGTTGCAATTTTACTCTGCTCGATATTTGTAATTATTTAAAAGCCAAAGACAAAAAAGAATTGTTACATTATATAGAAAATATTTGTAAACTATGGCTTTAAATTTAAGACTTCTTCAGTTTAATCTGCCATTTATTTTCAAATCTACATTAAGAAATGCCTTAAGCGGTATGTAGTACTACAATAACCTCAAACTTTATATCATGCGGTTTTTAAACTTATTTTAATTAAATTGTGATTTTATTTTAGGAACCGTCAATTTTGGAGTAAATCGTTCTATTTTCACGAATAAAACAATAGGCATGAACGCTTATGAATATATAAGATCACAGATGCAACAGCAATTTACTAGTGTGGAAGATTCATTTCGTACAAAAATGCAAGAAATTGTTAATGATGAAAACAGGGTCGTTTTTACAGAAGATTTGAAAGCTATGTCACATTTAGTAACTGATACTTCTGAAGATTTAGACTTATTTGTTAAAATGATATATAAATTTAATTCTCAGAACAAAGAGCTAAGGTTTGGTAATTACATATTTGGTCCTGTGATAATGAGAGCTTTTAACTATGTGAACAGACCAGATTTAGCAGTATCTACATTTCTTGATCCAACTTTAACACCTTTTTTTAATCAAACCACGAGTTATACCGTTTTAATGACATCATTGTATAATCATAAAATGTACAATGAAGTAAGACAAGTATTTGATATATGTAAAACCAATTTTTCTAAGTATTCTTATGCTCCAAGATTTCCAGTTACTATTATTGCTGCTGCTTGTTATCAAGAGGTCTGTACATTTTTTTAATGGTTCGTTTAAAACAAGATATAAAAATTAAATTATTTAAAATTTCATTTTTTTAGAATACTCCAGAATCATACAATTATCTATTACAAGTTTGGAAAGAATTGTCTGAAAATAAATTTCAACCTATTCTTAAACTTATATTATTCTTAGGAGGTCTAGCATTAAAACAAAATTCTCCAGAGATTACTTTAGAATTAATGTCATTAATAAGAACACGTTACATTGATAATAGGTGTTTGAAAGTTCTTGCATACTCTAAACTTAACAGATACAACGATGTTGCCTATATATTAAAAAATTCAGTTGAAGGAAATAATAATTTCCAAGAAAGATATTTTTCAGATGTTGTATGTATATATTATAATTAAATTATTCATAATTTTATTGACTTTAAAATATAAAATGAAAATATTAATTACAGTAATTTTAAATTTTAGATTCAGGAAATTGAAGAAGATATGGAAAATATCGACGATGAATTGAAATCAATGTTAACAAAATTAATTTCCGTTTTAAAAGCACAAAACTGTATAGTGCCACAGGTAATTATACAAAAATGTAATAGTTGCAATAGTTATTTTATATTTATTAATAACTAAAATATCTTAATAATAACAAAATATCTTAGATGCAAGATACTTAATATATTATTTTTTACAGACATTGGAATCTTATTTAATTAAACCAATTGAATTCGTCTTCGCAAAAAATTCTAATTCAGAACAATCAAAAGAATTATTAAAGAAAACTAGACAAAGAAGGATAATTGGTTTAAAGGATCTTATATAATCATAAATATCTTTTTGTAATTTATTGTAGCATATATTTATAAAATATAATTCATATAATCATAAAATAATTGTCATTAGATAATACAATCTTTAGTTATGAAATGTTGATCTAAATATATTTGTTAAATTTAATTTCATTAAATATAATAGTGAAGTATTTGTTTAATAAGTGGTTAATACAAATTTAATTATCTACAAGATATATTGACTTTAATTACTTTTTGTAATTTATTACGTATTTCAAAAGAAAAATTAAAAATTTAAAAATATATGTTAAATCTTTCAAGAGATTAAGTGTGTGTGTGTGTGTGTGTGTGTGTGTGTGTGTGTGTAGATGCCCATAACTTTTTTGTATGTAATTTTTTTTATTTTCATATATGTTTATTAAACTCATGATTTTATATATTATATGCATATGCGTTCATTGCATTAATAGTTATGTACTTTTATAGAATAGATGGCGCTAAATCATTTTAAGATTACATATCTGCTATAAAGTGACAGATAAAATAAAAATGGCTGAAAATGGGTTGGGATCTGAAATTGGATCTCAAGAGTATCTTGCAACAGAAGCTATTAATTTAGATTTTATCGAGGTAAATAATAGAAGCAATTAATTTATATTTATAAAAAATATAATTAAATATGTCACCCACTGAAAGGATTTTTATATTACATAAAAAAAACATTGTTGTATAAAGCGCGATTGAAGGTTAATTGTATTTACAGTGTTTGATTATTCGTTACTTAGTTTATATTTTAATATATTTTTATGTTTACTCGTCTATTATATGAGATCGATTTTTTAGATGTACTATATATAAGTAAATTTTTGTGTATTTAAAGTTACTAATACCATACAGTATTAATGCCTTGGCTCCATTGATGTACAGATTGATCCAATATCAAAATTATATTTCAGTTAGATCATGCAGAATATGCTATACCAACTGTGGAAGAATTACCCTCCTTAGAAAGTATATTAACAGAACCAGATTGTACGTCATTATCAGGAACAGACGATGATCTTGGAGCTGCATCAATTGAGAAATTAGGTAGTAGTGAGACAACCAGCGTTGGCAGTCATTTATCTTTGAATTCACTCAATAAATCTTCCAAAGCTTCACAGCATCCACCGTCAGGAGCTATTTTAAGACACGTAATTTTAAAGGGTATTTCTGCACAAATTGTATCAGCTAGTGTAAGTAATAAAATAACTCTATAGTATTTTTAATATATATTAAATATAAATCTAACGTGAAAAAAATTATTCAGGAAAGGGTCAATGCTGGATTAGCAAGTGCAGTTACTGCTGGTGGAAATATGTTAGTAATTGGTACTAGTCATGGTTTAATATTAAGCTTTGATTCATCACAAACATTACGATGGTGTGATCAAGAAGCCAGACATCAAGGATCTGTCTCTGCATTATGTTTTAATCACGATGGAAGTAGAATATTGGCTGGTTTTGCTAGAGGTCTTATTCTAATGATCGACAGTAGTGACGGAAAAGTTTTAAGAACACTTACCGAAGTTCATCCACTTGACACGGCTGTATTACATGTTAAAGTAAATATTGTTTATTTATCTAATTAATTCTGCAATCAGGTACTTTTTTATTATAATTAATTTATATTTTTATTTTAGTTTACAGATTCTTCAAAAGTTGCACTTTGTAGCGATAGTGGTGGATCTGTTTTTGAATTAAATTTTACTAGAGTTATGGGAGTTCGAGGCTGTGATAGTAGATGCTTATTTAGTGGTTCTAGAGGTGAAGTGTGCACTTTAGAACCTTTATTATTAAATAATTTACCTTCTCATCCATTAAAAAACTACACATTAGTAGCAATGGCTACATTATCTAAGGTTTGTTAATTTTAGTGTTCTCTTTTTATTACTTGTTATTTATAAATTGAATTCATTATATAAGATGAAGTTTTATAGGTAATTGTTGTTTGCATACGACCCAGAATGAGAGTTCTTCTTACACATTCACTATCAGGTGCTGCAATTGCACCTCCACAACTTTCTTGGCAATTAGTTGTAATACAAGCAGCTGATGCATCTAGAGTAGTTGATCCAGTATTGGCTCTTGCACGGGATGATGTAGTACATTTTTACCAAGTACTATTATTTTATATGGTCAACAATTTTATATTTATTTATTTAATCCAATATTTCACGCTTAAAATATAACTATTACCAAGGTATCTACTGAAGCTGGTACCAGAGTGAAGTTATCTCCTCTTCGCAGAATGTCATTTCCATACACTATAAGCAATTTACGGTGGTTGAATCCAAGATCTTTAATTGTATTAGATACTCAAGAAAGATTACATTTATTAGATGTAAGAACACAAGATAACTTAGAAACATTGGATATGAGCCGTGTTTGTATTTCATATGCTTCCAGTCATTTCAAAGGATTATGTACAGGTGGTAATGTTTCTAAGGTATAAATAGTTTTGTTTATAATTATCTAGAAACTGCTAGAATAATTTTTCTTTTCTGCTATACAATATAATTGTTTTTGATAGGCAATGGCATTAGCTGGTGAAAGAGCTTGCTACAATACTGTTATAACATTTGGAAATCAACTTTTGTTATTAGGTACAAAAAGCTTACATGCAGTATGCATAAGAACATGGACAGAACGATTACAGCACTTAACAATGCAGGTATATTTACCAAAATATACTTGAAATTTTATTTTGTATAAAATAAAATTTTTTCTAGGGTCGTTTTCCAGAAGCTTTGGCCTTAGGACTTTCATTCTATCAAGATAAAGGTAAAGCTGTCGTTGGTCTTAGAGGCTCTAAACAACGGCGAAAACAAATAGTTCGAGACACAGTTTGTCAGGTCTTGATTCAATATATGGAACAATTGAATCATTCCTCTATGACTGATAATACAGATTTTGATATAGTCAATATTTGTGTGGACTACTGTATACAATTGGAAAATACAGAATTATTATTTGGACGATTATGGGACTTGGTATCCGAAACCGAAGGACTCAAATCAAGTTATTTGTGTGCTCTTGAAAGTCCATTATTGAATGGAAGTCTTCATCCAAGATTACCACCTTTAATAGTTCAACAATTATTTATCTTGTATGATCAAGAAGGGAAAGTGGATTCGCTTCAAACAATTGCTGTTTTATTAGATATTGATTGCTTAGATATTCATCAGGTAAATGAATACATATTCTAATCAACTAAATTCTATATTCTTTAATCATATCATTGCAGATAACAACTATTTGTCGCAGAAGAAGTTTGTGGGAAGCTCTTATACATCTTCAGACAGCAGCTTTAGGTGATTTTACAGCACCTATACACCAACTTGTGCCTATTCTTCAAAATGCATTGACAAATACCAAAGAATCATTATCTCGAGATATTCTACAACTTGGTAATGCACTTTTGGTTTATGCTAGTTGTTGTCTTGCGGGACGTGGTTTCCCTAGAGATACACTTCCTGAGGTTATGTCACAGAGGGCAAAAACAGATATATTGAGAGCACTTCTCTCTCAACATTCCAGTCTAGCAAGTGATGCAGAAAGACAATATCCTTATTTGAGGACACTGCTTCGTTTTGATGCAAAAGGTTTTTTAGATGTAATCGCCATTGCATTTCAAGAACCAGAATTTACCTCTGAAATGGGTCTTAGACAACGACAAAGACTCATAGATATTTTATTGAGCATTGTTCTGCCCAGTACACCTCTTACTCCAATGAATTCAGATTATATTACGGATGAACAAAGAACTTTAGTTCTAATATTTATAGTAAATGAAGCAGCAGGAGATACAATTAATTTGGAACCAAATATGTTAATTAGAATAGTAGAAGTATTATGCGATTGCTCATCTGTTATCACATCTAGGGATCTTAAATCTGAAAAAGAGAATGCAGTGTTAGGACTATTAAAATCAAAGAAATTGCGCAACATATCAGACACTACTTTATTGAATCTTGCACAGAAAGCTAACTTGTAAGTAAAAATGTATAGTTTAGTTATTAATAATTATTTTGATATATTAAAATGTATTTAATATTTTTATTAACATAAGGATGTTGTCAAATTGAGATATAGCATTCAAGAAATTCTTGTTTTTTTTTTTTTTTTTTTTTTTTTTTTTTTTTTTTTTTTTTTTTTCTTGTAAATATTTGGAAAATGTTACGTTTCTTTACAATGACTATCTAATGATACTACTAGCATTATATGTATTAATTTGTACCGCAGCATGTAATGTTGCAGTATGCGAGTCGCAGAGTTGCTGTATACTGCCAGAGAAGATTGGGTAGCAGTTTGCAAGTGCATGATACTTGATCCTACTAGGCATTGTGATATCTGGCCTTGGTTGGAGCGACTTCCTACAGCTTCATTATATCCGGTCCTAGTAACTAGTGCTTCAGCTCTGGTGGCAATAAATGTTACACAATTTGCTCTTATTATTGCCAATCGAATGCAAAATAAAATTCCTGAAATTCTCAAAAAATTTGATGGTACTATAAGCTTAGAATATGCTCTCCTAGGAGCTCTATATCAACTCAGTCAATATAAGGAAGAAGAAACTACTCCAGAATTGTCAACTGAACTTTTGGAAAAATATTTAACGCTAATGTGTAAGATAGAACCAGAGAATGTAAGTGTGATTATATATAAATAATAACCATGTCAGAGGATTATTTTCAATTATTTGTTTCACATACAGGTAGTCAATCATATAAATGGACCCCATGGTTGTAGATTAGATGAAGCATTAAAAATAGTAAAACAATCCAATCATATAGACGCTGAAGCAGTAATGCTTGAAAAATTAGGAAATTACCAAGAAGCTTTTGATCTTTTGCTAAATCAATTTAAAAATCATTTAAACATGGTATTTATTATAATGCTATATAGTAAATATTATGTTTATTATAAATAGTCATAACAATAATATTAGCTATTTTTTATATGGATAACAAATGTCTTTTTCTTAGTATTGTCAAGACAAAGCTTTTGAAAAAGAAGCTATTATTACTGCAATGCAATTAGCAGGAATGTGCAGAAGATCTGCTGGAAGTTTGAGTTGGATGCCACTTGTAGAAGTCGTATTGAAAACTCATTCAGACAGTATCAATGAAAATGGTATTTGAAATAGTTTTCTTCATTTTATTTTTTATTACGAGTAGTCTGGTTTATCTGACAATATAAAAATAATAAGTAACAAATTGCAGTTGAAAAATTGAGTGGAAAATTGTTAAAAATTATTTTGGAATCACTTAGTGGTACAACGGCGCTATCAACTGTATTAGAACAAATTTTGAAACATCCACTATCAAAAAGTGGAACAATAGGTGATATACGTCAGTTACTCACGGGAGTACTAACTCACTCTCAGTATGAACAAACTCTGGTTGAAACTACTGCACGATTGGTCAGTTTAGAACTCCATAAAGCATTGAAAACATCTTTGAGGTATTAATTAATAGTACCATCAACTAATCATTACATTAATGTCAATAAAGATAACATTATTTTTTATTGAAATTTATTGTTTATGCAGAGATGCAGGAAAAGCTTGTGCAAGCATCTCTCTTATTTGTCCTATATGTAGACAAATTCTATGCCAAAGTACGAATTATGTAGCAATTTTTGAATGTGGACATGGATATCACTTAGACTGTTTGGGAGAACCCAGATCTTGTTATAAATGTTTGAATGCCAAAGGATGGGCACCTGTTGTTACTAATATTATACGGACCAGTAATTCACATCTGGTATGTTAAATCATTTATTAGATTTTCGTTAGAAATTATATTTAAAACATTCATATCTTTTTATTATTTGTTAGCTATCTATATCAATATTCTTTCTATATATTGATCTTTTATTACATACATCTGTTTTCTTTTTTTTCTTTTTTATATTGTAGGAAAGAAAACAGATTTTGCCACCAGAATTTATGCGTACTAAAAACTTCTCTTTAAGTCTTGCACCACCAACTTCTGTTCCTGATCTTGAAGGCATTTTTTAATATAAATATTAAACATGCGCAAGAACTTCATGTATATAAGGACCGTTTTATTTGTTGTTAAACAAACGTTAGTATATAACTAATTTGATATATTATGCCTCATCTTTCTATTTTCACTCTCATTTTCTGAAGTATTCCTTAAACTTTGAACTATTATATTTTTCAAAATACGATATTAAATTTAAATTCTTGCTAATGACTATTTTTGAGAAAAAAACTGTAACAATACAGTTTCATTACATTTTAAAGTATTTATAATTATTATCATGCATTATTACTGATATTATACGAGTTTTCATATGTTTATAAATTGTAAACTATTAAATTGCATATATTCTTCGTAATATCCATAGGACATACATACTTTTATTTCAAAAAAGGCTATTGGCTTATCCAGTTGTATATTTAATATGTTGCCAAATATATAATCTTAAAGAAGAGTTCGAAAATTGTTATTCTTCATTCTAATATAAAGAAACTAATATTTTTTTATTTTATAAAAACTCATTATTAAATTTTTAACTCTATTTTTCAATAATATTTACAATTACAGATTATATAGCACTTTTTAACAATTTAACTGTGGATAGAACTGGTACATCGATCTTTCGTTTATTACTTTTTATTATAAAAACTGGCTTTTTTGTTATATTTTCTGCTAATATATAATATGGGTTTATAATTTCATTACCCATAAGTTCACCAGTCAATAGTTTAGATACAAATAAAAATACATTAAGTTCTGAGGAAACTAATTGATTTTTTGGTAATAATGCAGTACTTGATACAAATTTGTCAATTGTTGATTCTAATTTAAGAATGTATGGGACCATTTTTGACATTATTAAGTATTGTTGCACCTGAAATTGATAAATATATATACATTCATTATAATCATATGCACAATTCAACAATTATAACATCAAATTTCATGCATACTCAACCTTACTATCATATCTTTCAAGATTATTTAATAATTCTACAATTTCATTAAACAAGTTATATCCTATTAGTACATCATTTAAATTACATATCATTTCATTAGCCTGTAATTTTGTCTTTACCATAATGGCTTCTTTCCTAATTTTATTAAGAAGAGAAGACAATGAAATATTTGGTAGAGTGTGACTTATAATCTGAATTTTAGAATATTGTTTGCATATCTGTATCATAAAAAAAAACATATAATAATATTTATATTATTAAATAAGAAAGGAATATGATATAAATTAAATTACCTGTTGATTCATGATTGTCCATAAATTAGAAATATGATTTGCAAATTTTTTAATTTCATCATTTACTGGACAATGTATTTCAGCTAAGCTCCACAATGATTTGAGCTTATCAGCAAAATTGCTTCTTATTTTGTTAAACCATTCGAGTTTTGTCTCTAATTCATAATCTAATTGTATTCCATAATCAGCTTCATTCCTGAGAATTGTCACCTATAGTAAATATGTTTATTTATTGTAATTTATTTAAAAAATAAACTTAATGTAAACAATCTTAACGAAATTGTACTAAACCGTTACTACAAAATGAGTAATGTTTTTATTATTTTATATATTTATGTATAATTAGTTAATAAGTACTTACATTTTTTTGAAGAATTTTTAAAAGTATATTGGTGGAATTTTTAACGATATTTGTTTGAGATTCCATCAGATTAGTGTTTTTCATCCAATGTACATTAGATCATTTAAAATAAGAAGAGAGAAAGAAAAACAAAAGAAATAATTGCGTTTCTATGTATAATAGTTGAAGGATATACGATCATCAATTTTTTCTAGATACTTTTGTTTTATTTCAGTAAATTATTCTAATGGCAAATACAAATGAATTTTTTTTTTAGATTTATATCTTGTACATAAAGTTGACATTTTTTTTTAATGATTGTTATTTCTACGGCGATTTACAATATGAGATACTAATGACATCTTTTGGCTAGTATTTAATTCGTAAAATGATGTAACGAGGTATTGTAAGTGAAAGCAGACGTGATCTACTTCACATTTGACTTAACAAATTCTCTATAGTTTTGCAATCTTAATCCTTGTTTCTTATCATTAAAAAGTCCTATACTTACGAATCTATGTAATTTACAATTTTCTTGAACTAATATTTTATTACGAGTACCTTTAAAGCTAATATTTAATATGTTCAATCCATTACGGACATTATTTCAATATTGAGTCTAGTTTATTATTTAAGAAACAATTTACACACAAATATTAACAGATATTGATTCAAAATTACTTTTAAACGAAATAGATACCACAATTATTAAAAAAGAAAAAAAATTATTAATTTCTATTAAGGAACCGTGCAAGAAATAACAATTTTTCAGATTGGTGTGTCTCTTACTAAAACATTAAATAATCTCTTTGCATATAAATACAAATTACAGAACAGGAGATGAGTATCACTGGTAAAGACTGAAGGACGGATAGCATTATTTATTTGCATAAGGATTTAAATGTAATATCTGTGATATTAAATAAGTGTTATTTTATCCAGGTTCTCTCTTTTTGTAATAATTCTGTTAAAATGGATGTCATATTTCTCAAAAAAATTAATATATGCATTATATATATAAGTTCAAGATTATTTTATATTTTAGGCATTATTAATCAATAACCATATTCAATTCTTGAGAAAAAACCATTATGTTCTTGTAGTTATAAATTATATGAATTTAAATTTACCTTTATATATGAATTTATTTCAAATCAGCAAAAAAGGAAACAAAAATAATACCTTTTTTAAACGATACAAATTTTACAAAATGCATTTATACCTAAATATCACGTAAAAGTAAAACTCAAGCATTTATATAGTAAAATGTATAATAATAAGAAGAATTCTTTACATTCGTTCTGAACACACAATTGGTATATATGTGTTATCGATACTCTATCTCCTTATCATTAGTCATATATCATTTTTAAAATAAAAGAAGAAAAAAAAACCAAACCACGTTATGAACTCTTTAGGAACATGCAAGAGTTAAAATGCAATAAATGAACCACATTATATATCTGACACTGAGATACTTTATGAATTAATAATCTAAATCAGCGCTGAGACATAGGCTTTGACAGTTTACTTTCAATAGACAGCGAAACTGTTTATTGATCAGCAACTTCGAACTAATACCATATCTCCCATAACATCAGAATGTCGCAGAGGCTATATTATAGCTTTTTGCTTTCTTTTATCCACGTTGCCAATGTACGCGAGAATTATTGTGGTATCTATAACGAGGATGCCTATAATTACTATTACGTCGTAGCCGCGTATTATTGGAAGCATTATAATAAGATTCTCGATGGTAACCACTAATTGATCGATTCCAAGTCTTCCCATTTTGATACTCTTGGAATAAATTGTATCCGGTACTTATTCTTTCGCCAAACATTCTATGTTCTTTGACTTTTTTTACTCGACCTCGATCTGCTTCCTCATCGTCCGCATTAATGTGACGTTTACGCTCTTCTCGTCTGTCATTATCAACTTCACGTTCTAAATGACATCTATTGCCACGCCAATTCGTTACTATAAAAACAATAAAAAAATTCGATTTATTGATACACTCTAATCACTAGAACTTTTTTATTTTATCCACAATTCACCTCCTCCTATTAATATTACTATTAAATTATACAAACCTAAAGAACTGCCGTATCCACGATGGGACATTTTCAATAAATTTGACACAGTGTCCGAACGATTTGTTCCGTTAAAATCTCTTAATGCTGCAGCACTTGGTGTTATATTGCTTTGACTGCATTTAGTTAAATCTTCTCTGAAAAATACATTCAAATATAATAAATTATATAAGTTAATACAAATTTTACTTTTACATTTTATTCAAAAGACAAGTTAATCTTTTTAAAACACACCATTAAAATAGATTTAAAAAAAAAGAATAATATATAATTAATAATTAATCAAATGAAAATATATTACTTGTTATCAGTCACGGACCATCCATTTGGGGTTGCATTTGATATGGGAGGAAATGCATCCTTTGATACTTGCCAACCCTTTATACTGCTACTTGCAGCTTTGGTAAGTACTTTTTCTTCCTGGCCTGTTTTTACTCTAATTGGATGATAAGACTTTTCCTTGCTACTATTTTCCACCTTGCCATTTATTTCTGATTTACCATTTTGATGTTTCAAAGAAGTTAATGAACTATTGCCATTAGAAACATTCTGTGCTTTCGTACACTGAACAGTACTACTTTGACTTGAAGACGTTGAATTATTAGACTGTTTCGTCGTTAATATTTGTGTTTCTTTTGAGGTAGGAACTGTTTTAGGTATTGAGTCTTTTACTGTTGATACCTTCTGTGCACCATTAGCTACAGTAGGCGAAAGATTTGTTTTCAATGTAGACACATTTGTTACTACACGATTTTTGTTTGATACAGAAGAATTAATCTCTTCCTCATCACTTGATCCTTCATATGGTACTAAACTATTTCCAGTTATTACTTTTTTAAACTGCACCGCAAGCCATGGTTGAGATTTGTCTTGTGACTTTTGTGATAATTGTGTTCCACTGATATTTGTACACTTCTGTAGGGGAAGCTGAGGTCCTACATTCTTTTGTATGGATAATTGTGCACCTATCTTTGAACCCTCTATACCACTTTTATTGATGGGCGAACCATTAACAGATCCGTTATATATGTCAGACGTTGATGCTTTTGGATTTACAGACTTATTAGAAGGACTTGAAGATAATACACTTTTTTCAGATGACATGCCATTCATCTTAACTGCCTGTTGATTGTTTATTTGACCTTGATTAGGTTCCATTTCAAATATCATTATATATGCATTTGTATTTAATACATTGCTAAGACTAATTGGACGAACCTACGAATTACGAAAAAAATATAATACTATTAAAAAGTTATATATTTACTTATTGATTTATAACTGCAAAATTTATACTTATACTTACGCATGAATCATCAAAGGAGTAATATTGACCAGTTGAAATTTGTGCAACTGCTGTATAATGCCCACAATTTACTGACGGGCCCATATGTGTAACAATTGACATAAGCTTATAAGTGAGCTGCTGCAAAGGTTCATTTGGTTCTCTCCATAGGTAAGGGCCCATATCTATTGTTTGTCTAAAATCTATATGACGTGATATTTTCCCTCCCAAGACACTAAATCTTTTTAACTGAACACACAAAACCTTAGGAGCTCGCTCTAAACTAAATTGTTTAGTCGCGGGTACTCTTCTCTTACAAGCTTCACACTTATAATCGTTATTGTCCAACTGTTCTCGACTGAAATAACTATTTAATGCTTCGTCCAAAGTGCTTGCTTTACGTATATCAACCAATAAATCCTATGTAATATAAAGAAAGTTTTTCATGATACTGTTTTTATTAATTTGAGTTTATTATCTGAACGAGTCGTTATCTGCTTACCTGAAAATGTTGAAATGTAGTAGAAACATGCCCACATTGTAAACACTTAACTTCAGTGCGTATATAACCACCAAATATTTGATTGATAGGTGTTGTTTCTTTAGAATAACTGTCTAACTTTCCTGCTTTGCGTCTTGTTAAATAAGCTCTTTCCATTCCTTCTAATAAATAACGTAAAAACTCATGAGCATCTTCTTGTTGTCCTGGTACCATAGTTCGACAAATAACTAGAATTATAAAAATTATTGTATATCGTGTCAATCGATATTAATTAATATTTTTATATAAACATTATATTATATAAGTCAACATTTTATATTGCTTACGTTTTAATTTATTATATATATAGAATGGTTTGATGGCGCATCCTGACTTCTGATGACTGAATTGTAGAGTCTTGGCCACTGCGCAAGTAAGGCACTCTCCACCTCCATCTAAAACTATCCTATTATCAAAACACCATTCAAAACAGTGGTATTAAGGTTTTAAAAGTTTATAACATTCCAGCTTAGCAATTAATAATGTAATATTTAAAACTAATACAT
Organism: Dolichovespula saxonica; assembly: GCA_911387935.1. Taxonomy (NCBI): domain Eukaryota; kingdom Metazoa; phylum Arthropoda; class Insecta; order Hymenoptera; family Vespidae; genus Dolichovespula; species Dolichovespula saxonica. The sequence goes on from OU426997.1 coordinate 5,315,671, forward strand.
AAAGTACTCACCATTTTGTTCACATTTTGAGGTATGATGTGAATCCGATAATAACCAATTTACAAGTGCTGGCACATGAAATAATGCTTGAAGTGTACTATTTAGATAGCAAGTATTACCAACATTATACATGCCAGCACCTACTGGAAATGTTCCTCTCCATCCTAGATTTACTTTCTTAGAGCAATACAAAGTAACAGCTGGTTCTGGCAATGTTGGACCTTTACTCATACCTTCGTTTTTTTTTACATACGTTGTATCATCTTTAGATTTTGTATCTTCTAGATTATCTGAATTTGGCAAACTCAAAACGATATATTTAGCTTTGAGTTGATCCAAAATTTTTGTCTGATAATCATCGACTTCTTTATATTGAACTTCTCCCTGAAGAATTTTTGATGCGCTAACAAGTAAACTTGTAGATAGCTCCTCTGTTCCTTTCCTTTGATTACCTTCTAAAGTACGGCGGAGTGTTGCCGCAACAGGATCGTAAACACTTACAGCTGGCATAACTATCGCTGTTACCACTTATTCTTTATTGTTTGATAAACTCCTGTGAAAACAATATATACCAAAATGTAAAGAAATCTGTATAAAAATGTATTGTGTAATATTTCTTAAAAACAATTTTTATAAAATCCAAATAATATTTTACTAAATCTGAAAGGTCAAATAAGCATTATTATCAATGTTATCTTATCAAGATCAACGGTTTAAATTTGTTCAGCTTTACAATTTGAGATTACTTTAATGAATATAATAATTTCTTATAGCATATTTGTTATATGTTTCATAAATACATTGTTATATACGACTAACTTATATTCAATTATAAAGGTTAATTCAGATTTCAATTAATCCAGTAACTCATAATAACACAGATTACATTATGAGCATTGAATATTATCAAAATATAAATTTATATTCTGATTTCAATTGTTTCCTTAACATTTCGAATATACATACATATAATCGCAACGTGAAATAACATGTATTAGATCGGTTAAAGAAACACGTGCACGTTTTCTTCGAATAATCCACGCACTTGTAACCGACGCGATAGTAGAAAAAAATTTAATCTACGAATAAAGGTGATAGAAATACAAAAATATATACATATTTAAGAAAACTGAATAACAACGCATCATGGTGTAATTAAGCTCGGAAGCATGCGGCACGGTAGACACTATTGTTTATCTTCCGCTCGTGATTATTAGTGTACTACGATAAGCATAAATCACTTTAATTAATAATCGTATAGAAAATACCTTAGATTTACTTATGTTAACTGATTACGTATGGAAAGAAATACGTATTATCGATTAATTGCTAATTGTTTGCGCTTACGTACTTCGGATCAGTTACCGGATGAGTTTAACTGGAAGGCGCGTGTATCCAGCCATGAGGAAGATTTTCCCGCGTACTTTGTACACTTACCCCGCCTTTAATTCACGCACACAAAACCGCAAGCTTAACCTTCATCCGTAGCGCCATTACGAATATCGTATTCTAAGGGGATTCAACATTTTCGCAATTGTTTGTGTCTCAAGGCAAGGAAAAATAAGACCCGAACTACATCATGATGACAGCCATTTGCATTTCCATCGACAACCTCAATAACGCCGACTACCCACCGCGCTTTCTGCCTGATTTCTGGATTCTCTCCAGCCAGGCGCGATCAGTTAGCGACCCCGTTTCCATCTTGTATTTTACATCAGAATTTATAAATATTATAGCTCGCATAACCAGCGAATGTGATCTTATGTTCTTTCTGCAATCGCCATTAATAATGAGATTTCCATCTTCAATATATGTATGCACAATCGGACTATCATCGATGATTTCTTTCATTCGTTGAAGGAAGACAAAAATTATTTCTTGAAATCGTTGGAATCAGTAAATCGGAAAAATACATTTGATAATAGATAAGTTTTTTCACCATTCATGGGAAGAAAGAAGAAAGTATGATAAATGTCAGCCGGATAAAAGGGAATTTAAAACGATAGAAATTCTCGTACAAACGTTTCGGGTACACTGGGATGACACCAAAATCGAGAACGCAGTTCTGTTTCAACCAAAATTCGATGTTTTAACGGTGAATAACGTACACTTCGTGGATTGGAATTAATATCGGTCTGCTGAACGAGCATAATAATTTTAATAATTTTTATTATATTAATGCTATATTGTACGTCTTCACTAATTTCATCGCGCCATCTGGTAAAGTAAGCATTGAAATAACATGAACATAACCGTTATCTTATTCCGTTCTTGAAATTTTTAGTCATAGGTCTTCCTCTTTGGCGCTGCATTTTTCTGCCCTCCTTTTCTTTCTTTCTCTCTTTCTCTTTACTGTTATTTTATTTTTAGCACCATTACTAAATTTCTGTAGATATGTTTTATTTGATTTCAAGCCATTCACATTTTTAAAATTTCTTTCACCTGAAATAAACGTATTTCTAATTAATCTTGACGAATAAGATAATATTTCATTTGATATGTTTATGATGCTTTATACAGACGATAAGTAAGGATATAAATTTACTGCGGTCGTATTTCTATGAATATCATTTGCAAGTTTTGGGAATTATTATTAGTTTAATATATTATTTTACGGCTAATATAGAGATTTAATATGTGCGGGTAATTATGAGTTGTACTTTAAATTAAATAATTTTGTTAATGTAAAAGTAAAAAAAAATTTAGTTCAGGTCCCACCGAGATTTGAACTCGGATCGCTGGATTCAAAGTCCAGAGTGCTAACCATTACACCATGGGACCGCTTGTAAAATTTCCTTCTTTTTCACATCATCTTATTCATACTTTTTCGTTCTTTTAAATGATATTTTTATTTTTTTATATCATATTGAATAAAATTGATATTCAGTAAATTCTATTTTTATTATAATATTATATATGCGATCTTACATTTTCTTAGTAGATATGAAAATTATAGGTTGCAAGTTCAAGTACTTCGCATTATGGCAGAGTAAGAAAAGAACGTACTTCTCACTTATGCTGTGGAAATATATACATAAACTTTATTTGTTTTCTCGAGGTAAAATATATTGAAAAACTATTGTATGATGATTATTTTCTGTATTCAATAAACTTCATTTTGCTCTAATCATGAGCATAATTATGTATGAGCAAAATATGTATTTTCGTATATTTTGGTTAACTAAGATACAACATCCAGTTGGTTTACATACATTTTTGTAATATTCGAAAGAATGTTTACAAAAAGAAAAAAAAAAATAACTGTATCTTTCTTAATAAACTTTCAACGATTTGAAAATATTTGAGAGAATTCATAATTCCAAATTTATCTCATCATCTTATATTAGAAAGTTTATATTGCTATTTCACGAATTTCCGCCTTAATGTTTAACAACGAACGCGGTCTTATAGTATTTGGTAGCTATGATTTGGAGGTCTTCTGATTGTCAGTCTATGCACGTTTATCAAATATAACGGCATTAACATATCAAGTACAATAATTTTTTGCATCAGGCAATCGGTACGAAGACATGAGTCGTACACCTTGAAGCCTGATGCCGAAGATTCAATACATTTGAGACGTTTAAGTCCCAATAAGGTTATATTTGTTAACCTTAAAGTATAAGCAAAGAACCATCGAAGAACGAGATGGATCGTCTCGGTGAAGATGAAAGTGGCAATTCTTATCTGGAAAGACGTATAAGCGGTCGAGGACGAGGCCGTGGCTCTTGGGTGCCAATGCCAAAAAATACGCAAGAACAGCAGGCATTGAGAAGACCGCATTATGCCGGTAGTGCACTTACAGCTGTCGGTTCGTATCGTGTTATAGTATAAATACTTTTCGTCTTATACATAATATCATTTTTGTATGTTGTTTCCTCTTACCAATGTGAAAATTTATACAGATTCTACCGTGACTAACTGCCCTGAACAAAACAAATCACAAGAATCTATTAACAGTATTGTTGAAAATTCAACCTTATCGGTAGATGCTGCTGAATTTGTTCCTAAATGCCAGAGTTATGTTGTACCTATGGTATGTATATATATATATATATATATATATATATATATATATATATATATTTATATATAAATAACAAGTTTATAATTTCACTTGTAATAGATTTTCTATCTGATTATATTTTTATATTTCAATGTTTATTATTTCTGAAGCAACAACCATCATCAATGATTTGGTCCAAACATTCTGTCCAAAATAGAATTCAATTAGCAAGAGAATTACCTAATCAATTACTAGGTCAAACACAGTTACAACATAGACAGATAATAGAGAGGCAACATTATGAACATTTTTCTGATTCCATACATTCATCTAGACAACGTCAACTGGAAGAGCAAGAAGTAAGGAAATTTCAAATATTACAGATATCTGAACAACATATTGATCAATATGCCATTACACAAAATTCTAAAAATTATGATACATGTACTTGTGATAGTATAGATGGATTTCAGAATTGCTTTGTAGTTAGAACTGAAAAAGTTATTGTATTATTATATTATTATTATCTTTTGTTATTCTAATTAGGAGTTACGGTTAGATAATCAGGAGCAAAATTTGGCAAATACAATGCATCAGCTAGCTAGTGTGATGCATTATTTAACTATGAATCCTGGAAGTTTTGCATCTTTAGTACCACCACTTCTCAACAATATCAAACTTTATTGTGAATCTCCTACTGAACTTAAAGAAATTATAGAAGTTGTAATAGTACAGGTATATAACACTTTTATTTATTTTTTTTTGTTAATGTTCACACACGTAAATATATACTATTTATAATTGACATAATTATTGTAGAGTATAAATGAAGGAAATTTCCGATATAGTGGTGCTCGCATTTTTATGTGTCTTGATACAGCTATGACAAGAGAGGAACAAAAACCATTCAGAGAAATTCTACATTCATTGCAAGTTTATATTTTCTCATATCTTAAGTTAAAATAGGACTAAATATAACACAACAAATCTGTTAATATTAACATTTCATTTTCACTCTTATTTCTTATTATGTATTTTTATTATTTTTTATAATTTAAATAGATGTAAGGACAAAATACAGAAACAAGTTTCTACTTGGCAGAAAAATGAAAAACACACAGAAGAGGAACAGATGAAATGCCATGGATTGATATTATTCCTTGCAGAATTAGTTGTTCAAATGGGGGATGTACTTGCTTTTGAATTAGGAGAACAGCTAATACAACTTATTTCAATCGTCCTGAAAAATCCAGGATCAAATTCTGCTAAACATATATGCCAAGCACTTAAAGTATGTTAACTTATAAATAACTAATAATTGCTGTCCTAATTTTTATTTAATTTCTAATATGTTAATTTTGATTATTTTTTAGCTGGCAGGGCATACTTTAGAAAAAGATAAACGAGGTAGCCGAAAAGAAATGGAAAATATGATGCGTGCTTTAACAGAATTAGTCACAGAAGGAAGAGCAGATTCAAGTGTGGGTCGCATGATCGACAGTGTACATCAATTGCGTAATGGGAATTGGGGGCGAGATAATCATAATTCATCCAGTCAAAATTCATTACCAGAACCTATACATTCGACTAAAATGCAACATGAATATAATGAACTTGTTCTGTATGGTCCTGATGGTAAAGTACTATCTGCTGAAGAAAGTCAATTCTTACAGGATGCAGCAACAGACGCTAGTGATTCTGAAAAACAAGCGTATGTATTAATTAATGATATAATATACAAATTTAAATGTATTGCTGTTTTTGCAATGTAATCATTTTATTAATAATTACTGGTATTAAATTGAAATTTCAGAGAAATAGATCAAGAGTATGAAGAATTATTGGAAGATGAAGACGACGAGTCATTTGCTACTGCCTATGAAGAATTTTTAAAACTTTTACCCAATAAAATTGAAAATAAAGTACATCAATGAATGTTAGTATAAGAAAAAAGAACATTTATAGTATACAAGAACACTAATAATGATCGTTCTACAAATATTAGTATACAGATATTTTTAATCCTTTGGTATAAGCTTATACCTAATGTATTTGAAATAATTTATGTTATATTTATATAATAATTTTGAAAGATAACAACCTACTGTCTCTGAATATTTATGAAATGGGCTTAAATGCAGTAGTCAAATGATTTACCAAAAACGTTGACTAGCTTTGAAACGTTTAATATTGTATAGATTTAATGCATATAACTATTAAAATTATTCAAAATGTTAAAGAAGTAACTTATCATTTTTTTTCTATTCTATTTGTACAACAATTTTGATAATACTTAATGTATGTATGATATAATAATCCTTTACTCTACGAAGTAGAGTATATCAACTCCTTTTAATTAATTTAGTTAAATTTAATAATTAACTTTATAAATCTGATTTTTTTGATATTATATATATCCTATATATTATAGAACATATGTTAAATATTTATTAATTACAGTTTGGTCATATACAATATTTTTTTTTAAAAAACAAGAAAAATAATTTACCATTTACCACTTGATAAAAGGTATAAATAAAATAGTTACAATAAAGCATTTGATTTAAAAGAAATTGTATTCCTCTGATATCTTTCTGTGCCACATTAAAATGCATCATTGAAATGATTCAAAGTGGCCTTGATACAAGTTGCTTTTTAAGGAAACGAACCATAATGTAATAATAAAAATTTATTTTGAGTGGCATAGGTAATTATTTTCGTATTAAAAAAAATATTATATAAATATATAATATATTCATAATATTTTTATGAATATATTATATTAAATATTTTTATTCACTATATTTTTAATTAAACATTAAATAGTTATCTTTCTAATAAACGAACAGCTTCAAATAGTTGTCTTTCTTAGAATAATTTATCATATGTTAAACAGGATATATCAGTGAGACATACGATTGATATAGTACTGATGACATTTAAAAAAAAATTTAACGCGTATAACAGGAACAAATTATGTTAATATAATACGCATTCCACGAACGTACCTCAGGGTTATGCGCGGGCGAAGTTGTATTAAAGATTCTCGAAAGTGGAGTCTTCATTTTAAATCTTCATCACCTGCACCGATCGCCGTGTTATTTCGTCAATTTTCCGCACTTGCTCATCTTGCACGGATCTTTCAAAGGATCTATATATCGATCATCGATTTTTAATTTAATATTTTTATTATGTTATATTATATTCAGTTGTAGAACAATCATAATTACTGTATATTTTTTATAAATTATTAAAAGTTCTTAAGAATAAATTTAAAAAATGGAATACTTTCGAATTCTAATAATACTACTGGTAGTGTTCGCCGTCATGGTCAACGGCGGACAATATTTGCAATCAAGGATAATCTCATCTGGTAAAGTTCTCATATTGTTTTTTTTTTTATTAAAAAATATTTTAAACATCTTTTAAAATAATTTTTTTTTCTGTTTCGAAGGTGGTTGTGATAATTACACTTGTGGAGTCAACGCAAAATGTACAATGAGTCGTGGGCGTCCCATATGTTCCTGTCTCAATCTTCATATGGGTGATCCCCTTTCACAATGTATACGTGTTGAGTGTTTAAGTGAGTATATGATTCAAGAATTACATTAATATAATAAAATGATATAATATGTTTAATTTTTATTATATTATATTTATTGTTAATTTTATTTCCATACAAAAATCAGCAAAATTGAGAAATATGATATTTTTTTTTTTTTTTTTTTTTTTTTTGTATTTAGTTATTTCTATAGGCTCCGAAGTATTTAAAATATAAATTCAATTTTAGTTAATGAAGATTGTGTTGGGATTAAAACTTGCATAAATAATAAATGCGTTGATCCATGCCCTGACCTATGTGGTATAAATGCATTATGTGAGACCAGAAATCATATACCTCAATGTTATTGCCCACCTGGATATACAGGCAATCCTTCTATTAATTGTCATATTGCAGATCCCCGTATGTATATGAATATAATCAAGAGCAACAAAAGACTGTATACTTATTAGTATTTTTATTATTAATTAATAATAAAATGTTTTTCATTTCAATATATAGAAGCAGCATGTAAACCTAATCCATGTGGAGAAAATACAAAATGTGAGGTCATTAATGAAATAAGTGTTTGTACTTGTCTTTCTGGTTATAAGGGATCACCTTCAACTGGTTGTCGTCATGAATGTGAAAATGACCATGAATGTCCTAATCATCTAGCATGTTCATCCTTATTTAAATGTGAAAGTCCATGTAAATGCGGTACAAATGCTAATTGCAATGTTGTCAATCATCTTGCCAAATGCACATGCCCGCATGTAAGTTTGCTGATAATAGAACTAATAATTATTATTTTAATCATTATCTATATATTTTATGGTTTTATAGAATTGGTCAGGAAATCCATATCTTTCTTGCCATCCAGAATGTACTACTCATTCTGATTGTCCAGCTAACAAACCTGCTTGTCTCTATCAAAAATGTGTAAATCCTTGTGACGGAAAATGTGGAGTAAATGCTGATTGTAATTTACGTGATATTACTCCTGTATGCAGTTGTCCAAGACACATGACAGGAAATCCTTTTGTGTATTGCAGAAATTTTGAACCAAGTATGTAATAAGTCTCAAAAGCATAATCATTAAAATATTTTTTTTTTATATAAGCGCTTAACAATAACGTTATATTTTCAGGAGATCTTTGCGAACCAAATCCTTGTGGTGTAGATGCGATTTGTACTCCTGGCCATGATAATACAGGTAAAGAAAGGCCAGTTTGTACATGTCCTACTGGTTACATTGGTAATGCTTTAAAAGTATGTCAACGAGGAGAGTGCCTTAGCGATAATGAATGCCCCAATAATCGAGCCTGTATAGATTTCACTTGTCAAAATCCATGTACTGGTCATGAGTGTGGATCAAATGCTGTTTGCACACCAAGGCGTCATATTGCTGTTTGTACCTGTCCTGATGGAACACGGGGTGATGCACTTTTTAATTGCAATCCAATTAATAGTAGATCGGCATATTATGCAAGATCTTATCAGTATCGCTCCTAGTGAATCGAATGGGATTTTTATGTGAATATTAATGTACAAAAAAAAATATATATATAAAAAAACTACAGAGTAATAATATAAAATTAAAAGTATATTTTTATTTATAGTTTCGATGCTTATTTTATGTATTTTCATATATAAAAACATAGTATAATAAAATCAGATATAATTCTACATTTATGTTTTCCATACTGTAATAAAAAATTTATATGTATTAAGTTGAATTCAAATATTGTGCCATAATTTCGCGCGCCATAATGTTACAAATATTTCAGAAATATAAAGTGCCGAACAAAGTATTTTTATTAAAAATTGTATTCATCTTGTACTATGAATAATTACAAAAAATATAATAAATAATAATAAATTCAATAATTGATATCCAATAATAATCGAATAAATATCAATATAAAATATAAAATAGAGAATATATTGATTATTATTTCGTCTATAAATGCACATACTAGTTTTGTACAGATGGCGGTACTGACAAATATTATACTTTTAACAATAATATGTTGTTTTCAACAATAATATAAGTGCTATTAATTAATTTCATTATCTTTTATTCTGTTAATTCGTTTTTCTTTTCTTATATGAAAATAACAATATTTTGAATTTCCAATATATTTGTACATTATGGTGAAAAGTAGATAAATTAAATTTTTTCAAATGAATGAAGTGTATTTCTTCGTCTTGTGGCACTTTGTTTTACGAATACGTTCCTAAGTTAGTCATAACACCTATATATGTTAAAATGTAGTGATACATATGTCGAACATTCCTCAATTTCAACGACGTAATAAAGACGTAACGAACGAACCGTGAAATGTAACGCGAGACATTTTGACACATTTTACCGTTATACGATAAAAAACCTTTTGAAAATAATCGTGATTATTATAACGATTTGATTTCTTAACGTGAAAGTGTATTCTTGTGGATTAGCCCGTTGGGCTCTTTCAGCCCAAGAGACTGGAGAGATGTCGATTCGGGCGGCAACTCACCGTCTCATACAAAATGGTCGGGTCTTACTACGTACCCTCAGAAATAAAGAAAATCTATATTCTAACGATTATCCGAATAATTACCTCAACAAGATACACGTTGTGCAAGTAGGTGAGTCGCGAAAACGTATATTTTTTTATTTCAAACGTGTTCTATCAAGGTCATTAAGATTTTAATAAGAAAATATTTAAATTTGGATTGTTATGATCATGATCATATAGTTTTATTTATACTTTATTATAAGTATACAATATATTGTGCGCATGTTTTGTGTATATTCAACAAGATATGTTGCATTAAAAACAGAAAACAGTATGTAGAAAAACATCAATTCTTACGTATATCACTTTTTTGTAGAATACAAAGTGAATGACTGATACAAACATTTTGTTAATATTATTAGTAGCATCTTAATTTTTGTTTTTTAATAAATTTAGGCAAATCCCAGGGCCATCAGCCCCAAGGGAATAGCACTAATGTCTCCACAACAGGTAGACATTTTGGGTTCTTGGGATCCCATGCAAGACGTTTATTTGTTGATAATATCTTAAAGAGAGTCACAAGTAGGCTTGCTGCTGATTTACGAAAACGTGCAGCTAGACGTCTTGTGTTTGGTGATTCTGCTCCATTTTTTGCACTTGTTGGTACATCGTTAGCATCAGGAAGTGGAATATTAACAAAAGATGATGAATTGGAAGGAGTTTGCTGGGAAATTCGTGTATGATAAATTTTATAAATCAAATAAAATATATATTTATATGTTACTATGGATATTTCTATATGTTTAGGAAGCAATGTCAAAGTTACAATGGAACATGCCTCAAAATGATAAAAATTATGATGTAACTAAAACAGATGAAGATGGTATAAGTTTAAAAGATTTTGAAATTGGTCCTATCATTGCTAAAGGTTGCTCTGCTGCCGTGTATTCAGCAAGATCTAAAGAAACTATGCATATTGAAAACATCATTCAATCAGATACTTATGGCAAGAGTAAAGATGTACATTTATTTCCTTTGGCATTAAAAATGATGTTTAATTATGATGCAGAATCTAATGCAACCACAATACTTAGAGCTATGTATCGTGAAACTATTCCTGCCAGAAATCGGTATAACAACGAAGAATTAGCAGAATGGGAACATAGGATGGCTGAAAATATGTCTGTGTTACCTCCTCATCCTAATATTGTAGTAATGTATTCTGTATTTACTGATAGAGTCCCAGCTTTACCTGGATCATGGGTAATATATCCTGATGCTCTACCAGCACGAATTAATCCTCATGGATCTGGTAGAAATATGAGCCTTTTTTTGTTGATGAAAAGGTTTGTATTTATTCCAAAAAAAAAAAAAAAATAAACTAAATAGAATTCTATAATCTTTTGAACATGGACAATTGTTACTTTTAGATATGATACTACTTTGAAAGAATACTTATCTACACACAGTGTGAATATACGCGAATCAATATTATTACTAGCTCAGCTATTGGAAGGAATTGCTCACATAAATGCTCATGGCATAGCCCACAGGTACATTGTTATATCCTGTTACAAATGATTGCATACTTCATTATCAAGTATCCAACTGTAATTGAAATCAAATTAATTTTGCAAGTTCTTAAAATTATATCTTTGCCCAAATAATTTGATGTTTCTACATTATCTAAGATAAACAACGGAGCGTATTAAGAGTGAATCATGATTTCATTTGTCATAATTTCTATTGTTAGTACTAATGTCAATACACTATGTATTTTTATTAATCATTTAATCATCTTTATCTATCATTTTTTTTCTATGACACAACAGAGACCTCAAGAGTGATAATATACTACTTGATTTATCAGAGGAGTCTGATAATTGCCCTTCTTTGGTAATCACCGATTTTGGTTGTTGTTTAGCCGACAAAACTTACAGTTTATATATGCCTTATAATACTGACAACATTGACAAAGGTGGCAACATAGCACTAATGGCACCAGAGGTTATATCAGCAAAACCAGGGCCTTTCACAAGTATAAATTATACTAAAGCAGATCTTTGGACTGCTGGCACTATAGCTTATGAAATTTTTGGCGAAAAAAATCCATTCCTTGAAAGTTCTGATGAAAAGGCTGTACTTAAAAATCATAGTTATAAAGAACAGAATCTTCCTTCATTTTCAAATGATGTTCCAAACATCATTGTTGCTTTGATAAATAATATGCTTTCAAGGAATTTTTCTAAGGTTTGTGAAATACTAAAGCTTAAAAAATTGTATATAAAGGAAAATATAATGGTATAATATATATTTTATACTCTTTGATTACAGAGACACACTACAGAAATGGCAGCAACAATAATGCAATTGTATTTATGGGCACCTAGTTCATGGTTTAGAACTGAGGGCAAAGTACCTTCTAGTAATGAAGTATGTACTTCTATATTCTTTATCTATTTCACGAATTTTATATCTCATTAATAATTAAAAAATTTTGTTTTTATTATAGATCATGGAATGGCTATTGTGTTTGACAACCAAAGTCCTTTGTGAAGGCCGCAATAGTTTACTGTTATTAAGAAAAACACTAAATGATGAAAATGAACAAAGTTCCTATCGGCAATTATTATCAACACGTTCATGTGGAAGACGCACAATGCCAGAATATCAATTGATTGCCAGTTTTCTCGGTAGAGTTACTCTCTCAAATGTTAGAAATGCTTTACGATGGATACAAAAAAATGTTTAATAACTTTATTGTTTTGGAAGAAACAATATAAAGTGATAACATTGCTTCATTACTTCTGTTATTTATAAATTTATAGATCGCGAATATATTACACAAGAAACTCTGTTTTATTTATATGATATAAAACAGTTGTTAATAAGGTTGCTATTAGCTTTGAAACATCAATTGTGAAAAATTCCTTAATCTTCTATCTTCACTGTTTCGCAAACATGATGTTGATTTTTGTTTTTTTTTTTTTTTAAAGTATATTTTTGATACTTCAAAGAAAGCAAAAAGAAAATTAATGTGGCACTATTACATATGTAAAATAAAAAGCAACAATAAAAATAACAAATTAAAAATTTCTCTAACTTGTAAATTATATAATGTTATTACACATTTATGGTCTACTTAAAGTATTCAAGTAAAATGTTTTTATTTGGTTGTTGAACATTTCACATTAAAGCACATAGATTCTTTAATATTATCTTCTGCAATACTTATCACCAAGAGTTATTTCATTTTTTATTAAAACACGTGAATATAGCATATTATGCTTAACATTTCAATATCTTAAAGAAACATTGTTGTAATATTGAATTTGACAGTTTTTTTACACATTTGTAGATTACATGAAAATTAAGATTTTGTGAATTATAATATAAATCAATCAAACATGTAATTTTTCCTCAGATAGTTAATTTAATTTTTATAAAATGTATATATTGGCACCAATCTTGTATAATAATGTAAAAAAAAATAAAACTTGTAAATATCACAAGTGAAGACATTCTGAATTTATTTTTGTTTTGTTTTAAACTTCAAATACATTGAATAAGTAATTTATATTTTATATTATTTTATTCTATAAAAAATAATGTTTTTTTATATTTCAGAATCTTCTATATAAAATTTTTCAATCTGAATCTTTATCAATAATCGAATTTTAGACATTTTATTTACATACTGAAAATTTTTATTAGGCTAAAAAATCTACTTCTATTAAAAAATTTTAATAAGCAAATTATACACGATAATACATATAATATAATCTTTTACATAACGTTATTATTTTGAAAATTACTGCTTACAATGTTTTATTTCTATAATATATAATACAAAATAAAATATAATATATAAGCTTCATTAGATTTGCTTTATGCTCTATATAATATAAAGTGACATAAAATTTGCAATAAGAACAACCAATGAATATAACTTAATTATACACAATCTATATATTTTATCTAACATTACGTTTTATCTTGATATATAAAAGTAGCATCTAACATCCGTTGTACTACATGAAATTCACAGTGAGTTTCAGGCAAATATCTTGATATTTTGTGGATTAATTCTATGGTATCATTGTTGGAACAGTTTGTAAGAATTAATTCTGACATATCCTATAAAAATATATATACATATTATATTAACAATACTCTAACTATTTAATATATAATATTAATGTGTGAACTTACTAAACTTTCAAGATATTTAATTAGTGTTGTACTTATTCGTGAAACTTCTTCTAATAAATCTGGTGATTTTGAAAGATATGCCATCATTCTTCTTCCAGCTATAGGTAATAAATCTGTTGCTAATCTTTCAGTGTTGTTCACAGCCGCAGCAACCTAATTGAATATGATTACACAATGTAAATTTCTTTTTAAATGTGTTCTTAATTATCTATTGCTTTAAATATTAGAGGTGGTAATTTACTGTTATAATAAAATGTTATTACCGCGATAGAGCATAAAAATAATCATGTTATTCTTATTAAACTACCTCTTCTGCTAATCCATCAAATCCATTAATGTAAAGTTGACAAACTTGATGAATCCTTAAGTCATCACTATTTAATTTCCACATAGAACCCAGTGTTTGACATCTGCTCATCCAGAGTATAGCTTGCGTAGAACTTAATGTTTTCCCATCTACAGTTTCTTGATGAATGAAATCCATAGAAGCTGTAATTACATGACATAAAAATTCTAAGCGTAAATTATCTTTCCTATCATCATGATTCCAAGTAAACATTATTTTATCTGATATATCTTGAAAAAAGTATGGCTGAGTCTGAAAAATAATAAAAACATGATTATTTATTTTCTGATGATTATTAATGATATTAAAAACAAAATTCTTATAAATCTTATTCTTACCACTCCTTCAAATAAATTATTCAGAGGTTTTGATATCTTTAAGTTGAAATATGCCATCATGTATAAAATATTAGTTATTTGCAAATGTAGCATAATTAATTCGTACCATGCTGGTGTTTGTGATAGAGCTGAAAGTGCAAATGGTTGTGGTCCAGATGATTGACCTTCCCATAATTCTTCTGATTTAAGTAATATATTATTACTTGTTTGGAGTAATTCAGCCTATAATATTTACACCATTTAATAAATAAAGATAAAGTTTTTAAATAATTAAACATAAAAAATTATTATATGCAATCATAATCAAACTTATCAATAAATTTTAACCTTATAATATAAAATGGATTATTATCTTACTTCACTAAATATATCAAAGAATGTAACACAATGTTGAAGGAATGTAACTAATTGCTTATCAGAAAGTCCAGTTTCTTGTATAGATAATCTCTCCTTCGGCAGTTTACCTAGCTTATTCATGATTTTTCCAGCTGCTTCCATCCTCTTTTTTATATGTAATGTCCACAAAAGACAGCAAACACCTGTCAGTATAATTTCTATCATTTCAACATTCATAAATTATATGCAAAGTTAATAAAATTTTTATAATATAATGTGAAAATCAATTTTTACCATGTTGCATTTGTTTCATAGGTATATGACGCAAAACAGTTAGAGCTGCATTAAGACCTTCTAACTCTGAGACATTTTTATTCCAAGCCATAGCAAATTCCCAACATAAATTTGCAAGAAGTACGCTGCTTGTTAAACTATATGGAAAGTGATGTTTCAACAAAGTCAATTTTTCTAGAAATAATAAAAATGTCACTTGAAGATTAAATTATAACATCAAATCTTACTGCTTGCAAAGTATATCTTGCCTAGCACCCACGCTTGTGCTGTTGTGTTTGTAGTTGGCTCTGTTTGATTTTCTACAGATAAAGAAGGTGCATCCTCTATTGCATCCTCTTGTAAGTTAATAGCAGATACTTCTTTTTCAGGTACTACATTTTCTACAAAATGCATTTGTTCAAATTCAACGTCAGCCATATCTACCAATTGTGCAGGATGTACACCTGTCGAACTTAACCATTTGGCAACAATTTCAGAAATAGAACCTAAAATCATAGATGAAGATATATACTCTATAATAATATTCATTATATCATAAACGTGATTAAATTAGAACCTTTTCCATTAGATAAAATCATTCCCAAGGAAATATTTTGTATTTCAAAAGGTAATTTAAAAAAGTCATTTGTTTGATCTCTCAAAGGTTGTTGCCTAAAATATTTTATCATAATAATAAATACTTTTATATAATACTGTTATTTTATGCTTATACTTTATATATATATATATTTGTAATTTTTACCTTATGACTGCATTTAAAACCATAATATCTTCAAGGTTTCCTATAAGTAAAGTAAATTGACATGTATCCTTACTAACATTTTCCCATTCACTTATAGAATTATGTACTTCCTCATGTTGTACAAGATTAGTTTTTTCACTACTTATTTCCTCTTTTGCTTGTGAATCACTATTGCTATCATCAGCATCATTTTTGTTGCTATCATAACTTTCTTCTGTAGTATTATATGTTTTATCTTTATACTTTTCTAATGTTACAGCAACTGCTCTACATGCTAATGCTGCAGTATATGCATGTAAAGGATTTAAAGATTCAGTTAAAATAGTACGTACATCTTTCCACCATAAAGAATTCTCATTACAGTCTACACATATTTCTTCTATACCTATAGAAGTCAAAAAATGTTTATTAAAAAAACCTTTACTTATAACTTTCGTTTTTCATTAAATGCCTTGAAACTCACTATTTAATGAACAAATAACATGCAGTAATCGTGTAAATTGCGTTAGTGTTGATTCTAATCTTCTATCACCCTCTTTGTACATCCAGTAAATTAATACAAGCTGCATAAAAACATGTGGTTGAATATTACTATTTGCAGCAGCAGTTTTCCATGTTTCAATAGTTTCTTGAAAAGACATACACTTTTCAAAAATTAATACAGCTGAAACATACATAGTTATTTATGGTAAAACATGAAATAGGATAATTTGCATGAATAGCAATAGAAAATTAATTAGTATCCTAATTCAATACTCACAAATTTGGTATTTCTTTTCTAATTTAACATCCTTCTGTAAAACTAACAAATTTGATACACCAAAATCAAAACTGGTCAAGAAGTTAAAAAATTTCCTTTCGTTATCATTAAATTTCACTTTACATCCAGATTTAACATTGTCATGTTCTATGTTATATATAGTTTTATATAATGTTAATATTCTATCAACTTCATGTTCAGAAATTAATAATGTTAAACCTAGCATTTCAGTATTTGAATTTTCATGATCAGAGGATTCAATTGACTTTACTGTATTTTCAAAATCAGAACTAATAATGAACATATAAAATGTTATTATTTTTTGTAATTGCACAGTTAATTTATGTACAATTTTTGCTGCTGACTCCATGATATTCAGATCTAGAATAAAAAAGATAAATTTTTGTGTTTACAAATTCAATTTGTTTTCAATTTTAATTCTCTTTGTTAAATTAAAAAATGTCCATACCAGATCCATCAAATGTTTTAGCAAAACAATTTGCAGCAGCTAGTAATGCATCAGGCAAAATATCCTTAGTATTCATTAATAATTCTAGTGTTTGCAATCTGACTTCATTTGTTTTCATGGCTAAACACACATTACAAACTTCTGTAATTACTTTTTCTTTATCAAAATCTTCCTCTCTTAGAAAATTTTTCAGTTTACGAAGAAGATATATGTCACACGCTTTTTTAGCATTTTTACTACTAAGTGCAAAGTGAAACGGAACAATTATTTCTTTTAATCCCCCAAGGGGATCCATAAATACACAAGTATGTTGTGCTTCATTCTTGTGTAAGTTTGTAGTTTCATTTATACCTAGCAGGCCATAATTAATGTACAACAATCTAGAATAATTATTATAAATACAGTATTGGTTTGAATAATTTTAAGAGGAATAATTAATGCAAAAAATAAACATAATTGACTTACCGTCCATTTTTACTGGCAGTAAAGGTTGTAATTTTGGGACCTTGTTGAATTCCCCATATATCTATTACACCCTTCTTTGGGGCATATATTACTAAAAACAATGTGTTGCGAACGTGTGTTGTGCGTACACTTTTATTAGAATTCTTATGTATACCAGAGTACTTGTCTTCTCCAACTTCAATCCATCCGCATTGTGCATCGCGATATCCTTTCCACATTCTTATTGCAACACCTCTTTTATTATCTATTAATGTTACTCTACCCATTGCATCTGTTACAGCTGATAACATTTTATTTGGACTACAAACAATGGAATCACCTTCTCTCATTAGATCACTTATGCTGTACCTACAGCTCAATGTCTCAGTAGATTCTTGACTATTGTTCTTAGAGATTTCAAGCGATGTAGAAGTTTTTGAATTGTTTCGAAACCAACTGTTCATAAAATAAGTTATTGCTTTTTCTTTTTATACTTTGTATATACAATATTGTAGAATTATTAAATACTTACGGAACAGCAGTTCCAATAGCATTTACTAATTTACTGGCCATTGCAGCAGCAACATCAGATAAAACAGGAGCATTGCCTCCTTCTAATGCATAATGAAAACCAATGAACGGTCTTTTACCAGTAGCCATAAC
Source organism: Dolichovespula saxonica (assembly GCA_911387935.1). Classification (NCBI taxonomy): domain Eukaryota; kingdom Metazoa; phylum Arthropoda; class Insecta; order Hymenoptera; family Vespidae; genus Dolichovespula; species Dolichovespula saxonica. The sequence goes on from OU426997.1 coordinate 5,334,326, forward strand.
CAAATTATGTTGCGGAGCACTAGATCTATATAATGCATTATATCCACCACATAGGGAAGCAGTCATTAAATGATTAAAACTGCTCACAGATGTTGTACCAATAATTTCAGCATCATTTGTGATATCTTGATTTCTGAATTCCCACTTCTTGTATGATAAAGTAGTAGCTGGTGATATATCATTACATTTAGCTTGCACTGGAATTGAAGTAATATTGATAAAAAATATTTTACAAATATAATATACATGACTTAATAATATATACCTCTAGCTAAGTGATTCCTGCATGCTCGTAAAGTTGAAAATAATGGAAAACCCTGCAGTATACATATTATACTTCTATAAATTATATACAATTCTTCCAATGGTTGCTTATTAATTGAATGCCTATGAAAGGAAGAAGATTGGCATTTTATTCCAATAATTGGCTCATTATGTAGCTGTTGCTCTAATAGTAATGCACCTGTCTTGAGAAGTAAAAAATAAATTTGAATTAAATTGTTTTAACAATAATAACATTATTAACTTACTTCTGTATAAAATCTCAAAAAGCCATTATTGAATCCCACTGCTATACATGTCCAATCAGGATTTGTACCTGCGCTTACTTTACCCAGCGATATCAGAGGTAAACATATTATCGAAGTAATCCATTCGCTAAACAAATTATTTAATAAATGGTTTAATTATATTTTTTACATCAAAAACATGATTTTTTTGGTCAGACTAAATACTTGCTTTTGATTTTCTGCAATTATTCCATTCCACACAATGTGAAATTTATTTTTTGATTCACTTGGTTCCTGCGAATCCCATTTTGCTAAAAATATATAATTTATTTACTTAACAGATATTTTCTTGATTATCTTTCGCTCCTTTGTTATTGTACTTACAAATCAATATGATCATTTTAGTATTTTGCGCCAGTGCAAGAACATCACCGGCAGATGAAAATGAGACAAAACAATCTTGCAAAGGTAATTCATGACTTGCAACAGATTCAGCTGAAAGATACAAGATATTTATTGAATTTTATAGAAAAGCATTCTCCATTGTTTTTATTTCCATAAAAAACGAATAATAAAGGAACTCACGTCTGGCAACAGCATCTCCAGAAAGTATTTCTTTGACTTTGTTCACGTCTTTCAAATTGCCAATTGTTTTTATTTGACAGGACATCGGTATTCACTATTATTTATACGTATTGCCACGATATGTTAGAAGTTATATACTTTTGTATGTGGATAAAGACTATATGGAATGTATAAAAACACAATATTATATATGTACGTTATAGGGAAAAGTAACGTATGCAGAAAAGTAAGGTATTTCAATTATACTCTTATTATCCATAGGTGTGCTAAAATTGCTACCTTTTGTGCAAAATGCACTTACGTTACAACCTTACTTTGTATGACACTTTAAAATATCTATTAATCATACTATACATTAACACATATTCGAACATTCACAGTAATGTCACTGAGAAGATAAAAAAAATATGAATGCACAAAAACTATGTAAGGTCTTTACGTAGTTAAAAACGAATATGTGATATACACTTGTTCAAATTAGTTTTATTTTGGAGGACTAGATGGCAATACTTGTTACTTATTAACAAAATTTTCCTTTGTGGGCCTTCATATACAATAATTTCCTCGTGGTAAGACCTATGCATTCGATATTACCTGCGATATAACATGTGTTCAAATATTGTTACACAATGCAAGTACTGTCGAACTAATTGGCTGTATTTAATTATTCAAGTATCAAGCATACTAAAATAAAAAGTAAATGGATCATTTAACATGTAACATAATAATATTATATCTTTAATTTATATATTTAATTTGAATTCTCATTAGTTTAGTAATCAAAACGATTTATCGATAACACAGAACTTTATATAAACATTGTGAGAGGACACTAGTGCTTTATTCCTTTCTTTATTTCAACGTTATACGTCTTATCTATTACAAGACACTTGTTCTTGATTCAAGAGAATCAAAATAATTGGAAATAATATACGACAGATTTCGCGCCAAAATGTTATAGGTTTGTTGGATGCCTATTTATCGTCTGCTTGTTTCGTTCCATTTATATTTCATAGAATCTGATATTGTTTCTTTATGTAATAATCGTTTATTCAAGTAAAACATTAACAAAGGAATAATGAGCGAAGCACAAGGTAAATCATATTACGCAGATATATTTATCGATCAAATGTAAAATCTTTGTTGAAGCTACAATGAATTTAAAACAATGGCAATGATGTACACTAATGTTTTCATCATTTTATATTTTGTAATTAGAATCCCCTTCTGGTAGAACGAGAAGGCAAAAATCAGGAAAAAGTGCATGTATGTTAGCATTACAAAAATTGAAAGAATTAAAAGGTAGTAAGCACAAGTATGAGATTGACGAATTAGAAAATGTTTATGAGGAGGTCGATGAACAGGAATATAGCAAAACTGTTATAAAACGTCAAAATGATGATTGGATTGTTGATGATGGTAATTAATCTTATAATATATAAGTATATAGATAAAATTACATTGTTATATTTTAATAATAGGTGGAAATGGATATATAGAAGATGGTAGAGAAATATTTGATGATGACTTAGATGAAAGTAGTATTCAGCATGCGATGAAGCATAGTAATTCAGGACCTAGAAAGAAGAAAAAGGATATTATTAAAACCAAAAAGAGTATTCAAGATATGCTTATGCTAATGCCTTCTAATAAAAAGATTAATAATGCTGTCGAAGATGATATTTTAGGAGACTTAATGAATGAGCTTAAAAAAGAAGATACTAAAAAAGTATCCGATTCAAAACAGAATAGAGCTACATTTTGTAAAACATATTGTATAAATAATGTGTAAGTAATTTGTTTTATTTTATATAAGATATAATATAAGCAATATTACAAATAATTTAATATATTTTTTTATATAATTTTATATTGTAAATATATATATATATATATATATATATATATATATACATATATATATAAAGTATCATGTATGTCTTTGATATTAGGAGCAATCAGGATGTGAAAAATAAAAAAATAACAACAAGTGACAATGATATATGTTTAAGTATGGACATATCTAATGATAGTGATGATGAACCAATATTTGGTACATTAAAAAATATAGATTCTAAGAAAGAATCAATAAGTGTCAATAAGACATCAAATAATGATGCACGTCCAGAAAGTATAAGTCAAGAAATTACTAATGATGTCAGTGATGAGTCCCAGTCATTATCCATAAATAAATGCAGTAGTGCGAAAGAAGTATCAGCTAGTCAAATAATTGAAGATGAAAGTCTAGACATTAGTGAATATGTTGGTGATGTGAGTTTTAATTTTGTTTAATATTCTGTACAAACAAATATATATAAGTATTTATTTTAATTTAGATTATTAATTCTGATGTAGTTGTTTGAAGTAGATTTTGAGAATTCAAGTTTAAATGAAAATGAACATTTGAAAGGATCAGTACCCACAAATTCGAAATCTGAGGATCATACTAAAACTAAATCTTTAACATTTTGCAAAGATTCTGATATACTAGAGGAAAATTCTGAAATTTTTAACGAAATATGGAATGATGATTTTGGAATGCAAGCAACAAATGTTGAAGTTTCTGCAGAGAATGCAGATGTATCTATACCATTTATAAAAAATTCAGCTGGTGAACAAATTTTTCGTTTTTACTGGTGGGATGCATATGAAGATTCTTTTAAGCAGCCAGGCATTGTATACTTATTTGGAAAAGTTTATGTTCCATCTACTAAAACATATTGTTCTTGCTGTCTTACAGTAAAAAATATTCCAAGAAGAATTTATCTTTTACCTAGAGAATATGTAAGTAAATATTTTTTAAATTACTTTAAGAAATATTAGAAATAGGAAGTATTTTAATTGTGAATCACAATTATTACAGAATTAAGAAAGAAATTTTAGATAATTTTAGGTAAATTTTTATCAATTTTAGATAAAAAATTCTTCTGATTCAGAATCAAGACAAACCAGCATACATGACGTATATAAGGAGTTCAATGAATTTGCTAATAAAGCAGGGATCAAAGAATTCCGATCTAGTCAAGTTTCTAAATATTATGCTTTCGAGCAAGAAGATACACCAAAATTTTCTGATTACTTAGAAGTTAGATATTCTACAAATTATCCACTTATAGATTCAGGATATTCAGGGCCTGCTATAGAAAAAGTTTTTGGAACTACAGTAAAAAGTTTAGAACTTTTACTTATAGAAAGAAATATCAAGGGCCCTTGCTGGTTAGATGTCAAATGTGCAATTCCTACAGGAGTGCAAACAAGTTGGTGTAAATTGAATGTATGTTTCAGTACGAATTATTCCTTTAGCAAAGATTTTTTTTATTAATTTAATCTTATAAGTATTTAATTAACAGATAACGTGCATGAAAATGGAAAATATTTCTGTTAGTTCAGAATCTCAAAACTTAGCAATACCTCCAATGGTAATAGCAACGTTAAACGTACGTGTATCTGCACATGCAAAATCACAACAAAATGAAGTTGTAATGGTTGGAATTCTTCTTCATCGTAAATATAATATCGATAAGGAACGACCTAAACCACCACATTTATTTGAGCAAAGTTTTTGCAGTATGTTGTACTCTTAATATGTTATTTAAGTATATTTAAACATAGCTAATGTAGTCTTCTTCATCTGTTTATATAGTTGTAACTAAGCCACGAGATATTCCATGGCCAAGACAAGCACAAGGAGTATTGTCAAAAATCAAATATACTACAATAATAAGATGTGAAAATGAACATGATTTACTTGAAGAATTGCTTAAGATAATAGAAAATGTAGATCCAGATTTATTTATCGGTTATGATTGTGGATTCCAATTTGATGTTTTGTTACATAGAATTTTTAATCTTAGAGTATCGAACTGGAGTAGAATTGGAAAGTTAAAACGTAGTGCACATCCTATTATTAAAGTGAGTATAATTATTATTTGCATTAAAAAAAAAAAAAGAATTATGAAACTTTAGTTGATAAAATAAATTATTTTCAGGGAAAAATTAATATAGGTCAAGCAATGGGTGGTCGTCCTCTTTGTGATATACAAATTTCAGCAAAAGAATTAAATTTAAAAGTTAGGAGTTATGATTTGCAATCTCTTTGCATAGCTGTAAGTAATGTATATTTATTAGATTATTTATCAAATTATTTAAAATTAAATTAAACGAACAATAAAGTGTGTACAAATCATATATTGTACTGTTTAGGTTTTAAAACAAAATGAAAATGAGTACAAAGAATTAAAACCTGGAGAATGCCCTTTATTTTATAATACAATAGAAAAAATGGAAAATCTTATAAAACGTACTTTGATGGAGGCATCATATATTTTATCCATAACATTTGATCTTGAAATACTACCACTTGCATTGCAAATTACTTCTATAGCTGGTATATATAAACTTTGATTTTAAATATTAATTATATGATGTAGTATTTATTCATATTACGCGATTTTTGCAGGTAATATTTTATCAAGAACATTATCAGCTGGCCGAGCAGAAAGAAATGAATATCTTTTATTACATGCGTTTCATTTAAAAAATTACATAACGCCAGACAAACAGCAGGGAAAAATAAAAAAAGATTCTGAGGGTGGTAAGCTATGTGATGATAATGAGCTAATAAATAAATAGCATATATATGTATTTATGCATATGTTTTAATATATTTTTTTATATGTAGATAATCCTCGGAGGAAAAAGGCAGCTTATGCAGGTGGTTTAGTTTTAAATGCACAAAAAGGGTTTTATGATACATTGATTTTATTAATGGATTTTAATTCTTTATACCCTAGCATAATACAAGAGTACAATTTATGTTTTACAACAGTACCAGGTGCAGCATATGCTGATTATGAGGTAAAAATTATAAGTTTGTAAATTTATATAAAATAATAAATATATAATATATATGTATGTATATGTATAGTTTCGTTTAACATAAATTATATATGTAGGATTTGGAAATACCAGATTCGAGTTTAGAACCAGGCATTATACCTACAGAAATACGTAAACTCGTGGAAAGTAGAGTTGAGATTAAAAAATTAATGAAAGCACCAAATATTTCATCAGAGTTAAAAGTACAATACAATATACGACAAATGGCTTTGAAACTTACAGCGAATTCGATGTATGGATGTTTAGGTGCAACCCATTGCAGATTTTATGCCAAAGGATTAGCTGCTTTAATAACATGTAGGTTTCATAAAAAAAATAAAGTTTACTATTATTATATCAAAAGTACAAGATAATTATTTATTTGCAGCAAAGGGTAGAGAAATATTGCAAGATACAAAACGTATGGTGGAAAAATTAAATTACGATGTTATTTATGGAGATACTGACTCTATAATGATAAAAACTAATATTCTTGATTATGATGAGGTTTTTTCTATTGGAAAAAAGGTACAACTAACGTTTTCATCTTGACTTAGTTTTATTTTGTAACATGTTTTTTCTATCTTCTATTTAATTATGAATATTTATGAAACAGATCAAACAAGAGGTGAACAAGTTGTATAAGAAAGTAGAATTGGATATTGATGGTGTATTTCGATATTTATTACTTTTACAAAAGAAGAAATATGCTGCTGTCACTATGACTAAATTACCAAATGGAAAGATACAATTAAATCAAGAACACAAAGGTTTGGATATTGTAAGAAGAGATTGGTGCCAATTAGCTTGTGAAACTGGAAAGTTTGTATATTAAATGCGTATTTTCTATTTATAGTTTTAGTAATTATAGAATTAATAAAATAGGTATAATTTTGTAGGAGAATTTTGAATCAATTATTTTCCGAGCAATCAAATGACACTCGAGTAGAAGAAATATTCAGTATTTTACAAACTGTTTCAAAAAGTGTCAGAGAAAATCAAGTACCTTTATCTTCATTAATTGTTACTAAGCAACTTTCCAAAAATCCTCATGAATATCCTGATAGAAAGCAAGCGCATGTTTCAGTTGCATTGAGATTGAATAAGGAAGGTGGTAGGATGTGGAAAGTTGGTGATACTATATCCTATATTATATGCGAGGTTTTTATTCATATTTATTTGTTTATTTTACAAAAAATTAAAGATCTATGTTCAATGTTGTAATATTTCATTTTAGGATGGAACAGATAAGTCTGCTACGGAAAGAGCTTATCACATTGATGAATTTAAGAAAAAGGATAATTTAAAAATTGACATTAATTATTATTTGATGAATCAAATACTGCCAGTTGTATTAAGGATTTGTGAACCAATAGAAGGAATAGACGACGTATTATTGGCCAGGAATTTAGGTACTTATAACAAAAAGTGATAATATCTTTTAGAATAATACATGTATATATTTTTTTATTATAAATAGGTTTAGAAAACGTTTATAAATCGAAAGCAACAGTTAGCGAACAAAACAATCTTAATGCACCAATTTTAATAAATGAAGACAGATTTAAGTATTGCTTTCCTTTAAAATTCAATTGTAAAAATGAAAAATGTAAAGCTGAAATTACCCTAAATGGTGTTACATCCGTAATTGTGAGTAAAGAAAAAAAAGTTGACTTATTAAAGAATTAAGTTTTAATATATTTATTAAACTATATATTCACAGCCTGAAGGTGAGCGTCTATCATTACACATGTGTTCTAATCCAGAATGTACAATGCCTCCATGGAAATATCTTAAGGCCATACAAAACGAATTACAGCTCGCTTTGAGATCTCTTATAGATACTTACTATGAAGGTTGGCTAGAATGTGAAAATCCTCTTTGTTCATACAAAACTAGAAAATTGCCACTAACTTTTAATGCAAAGTATCCTAAATGTCCTAAGTGCATGGATGCTTTTATGCATAGAGTAGTAAGTACATCATTTATTTTTTTCTTTACTGATTTTAAAAGGATAATATAGATTCTAAAAAGCATTTGTTTGATTTAGTATTCAGATATGCAACTGTATAATCAAATTTGTTTTTATCATCATATTTTTGACATAAATCAACCTCAATACAAATGTAAGTATTATTCACAATTTATTTAATTTTTGTAACGTAAGGGGTATCTATTTACTTAATATTTTTCAATTATTAGCTCTATTAAGCAACTATTCGCGGGAAGTAATATCAGCATATGAGACCTTAAGGGAGACTACTGAAAAATTCTTAAAGTGTAATGCATATTCAATTATAAATTTAGGTGCAATATTTACATGCAAGCATTCAAAGTATTCCAAACGATCCAATAATTTTATTGAAAATGATGTGTCTTATGAAGAAACACCTAATTTAGAAAATCTAATTATGGATGAATCAGATGATGAGTTTATAATCAATCTAAGTAACAAAACTTTTTTAATGAACACGGACACTTGAAGTAAATATAATCAATGCATTTTTTATTATATATATTATATTTTTTATATCTCGGTAATATTTTGTAATAAAATATTAATGTCAAAAACAACTTTTTATTGTATAAGTACTTGTTATTTATTAAAAAAAAAGTTGTAAAAGTTTATAACCCTCTTAACTAATAAATAAATGTTTCGATACTACTATTAAATAAAATAAAATACTAAATCTAAGAACTTTTTTATATTTGTATAAATGTAATGCGTATTCTAAATTGTCATGTATTATTATTATTATTTTTTTTTTTTTAATCAAATTAAATTTATATCGCGTTCAATGCTTTTTGGAAGAGGATGAGATAAATCGACAGTATACCATTAGATTTATTTGAGACTTTTCGGTTCGCTCATAAAAAAATTTAAATCGATGTGCGTTGAACACACGTAATGATGAATGATTGATGATCTGAATGATTGATGATCTGAAAACACTCAAAATTTATCATTTAATAAAACTATATTAAAATTTTTTAGGCTATTCATTATATTTTTTCTTCATGTGAGCATTATTTCGTGTATATACAAATCAATAGTGGGAGTACGACCTTTTTCTCTTTTTTCGATAAATCATTATAAAACCAGAGGTAATGAACAGCCTTCATAGAAGAGAATGTAATGAATGTTTCTTCTTAATAATATCCTAGGGATATAAAAATATTCGTTAATAATTCTTTCATTATATCATTTTATTGTTGAAACAATTTGCACCATAAAAATTTAACAAAGTAAAAAGTTCATTTTTGTTAAAGTTATAAACAAGCAACGAATCCGACTTCGGAATATGAGTATTTCAAAATATTAATTTAAATTTATTTTAATATTAAACGTGCGTTTCGTGCTATGGAATGTTTCATTGTGTACATGCAATTTTTTAATTTTTTTTTCGAAAATTCTTGAAAATCAGTTTTCATGACAAAAATAAAATTAGTTTCTATACTTCGCCGCTAGGAGTCTCAACAGTAATCAAATAGAGCTCAAGGTCACGTGACATCGTTGTTCGTTCATTTCTTGAATTTGATTTACAAGTGGAAACTAAATAGGAAGAAGTAATTTAAACGACGTTTACTATTATGAAATCATGTCTTTTTGTAATACAAAGGACATTGCCAAAGAATATAATAATTTTTTGGCAGCTTATCAAGAATTAAAATTTTCTAAACTTAATCAAGATCAACATAAAGTCCTGGACATTGAACGACGTTGTCTTGCTGTGAAATATTTAACAGCAAAAAGATCGTGAGTTTATTTTCTTCGAGAGTCTTTATTTTCTTATTCTTTAATTTGTCACAGTAGTTGAAACACTATTGAATTACAGAGGCTTTGAGGATGTAGCGACATGTTTGCTCGAAAAAGGCCTAGAAGAATATCAACAACAGATAGAAAAGGGCGGGAATTATTGGAATTTAGTTGAAGTAAAAATTGCTGAAAGTGATAATGATCCATTACAATGGAAATCAGGATTAAACGATGTAAAAACAGCAGTTGATTTTGTAAAATGTTTGCCATGTCAAGATGAGAATACTTCATCATGCAAAGAAAGAATGGTTAATGATGGTTATATCAAAGATATTGTTGATATGTGGAAGACACAGGATACAAGAAAGAGGAAATGTAATGTACAAACACGGACAGTGTACGAAACAACTCAGGCAAATGATGATAAAATTTCTCTTATAAATAAGAATTTTCAAAAAAATGAAACAAATGTTGCATCGTCATCATCTGCAAGAAATTATAGCGACAAAAACATTCGTGCAGAAGTAAGTTATAAATTCATTGTGTGTTAAAATATAATGTGTTTACAATTAATAACAATTTGGTAAAATTATAAACTTTTTTCTTTAGTGCAATAAAGAAGAATTTCAGAATTTAGGAAATGCAGGTTATTCATTTAAAACTGCTAGAGATGAACTAAGTGCTCAACAAAGTTTAAGGAATAGGCCAGCACAGAAGAAGACATTAGGTGGTAAATCTTCTATTAATTCTCGATTTGTGTGCCCTTTCAAACGCGAGAAAGAAAAAGTAATGCATTGCCAAGGCAATACAACAGAAAATGAAAGTAATTCAGCAGAAGTAGAAGACGAGAGGTTGAAAAATATTGATCCAAAAATGATAGAGTTAGTTAAAAATGAAATTATGGATTTACGAACATCAGTTTCTTGGGATGATATCGCAGGACTTGAATATGCTAAGAAAATTATTAAAGAAGTAATTGTATTTCCTATGTTGAGACCCGATATTTTTACTGGCTTACGTAGGCCACCAAAAGGAATTTTATTATTTGGACCACCTGGTACGGGAAAAACGTTGATTGGAAGATGCATTGCAGTACAAAGTAAATCAACATTTTTTTCTATATCAGCAAGCTCTTTGACTTCAAAGTGGATAGGTGAAGGAGAAAAAATGGTTAGAGCATTATTTGCTGTGGCTAGAGTACATCAACCTTCGGTTGTTTTCATAGATGAAATAGACTCTTTGCTTAGTCAAAGATCGGAAACAGAGCATGAAAGTTCAAGAAGACTTAAAACCGAATTTTTAGTACAACTGGATGGTGCAGCAACTTCTGAAGATGATCGCATTTTAATAGTAGGCGCAACAAATAGACCGCAAGAATTAGATGAAGCAGCACGTCGTCGTCTTGTTAAAAGACTCTACATTCCTTTACCAGAGTTGGAAGCACGAAGACAAATTGTAAATAATTTGTTAACATCTGTACCAAATAATATCACAGAGCAAGATATTATTGATATTGCTAGACAAGCAGAAGGTTATTCAGGTGCTGATATGACTAATTTATGTAAGGAAGCTAGTATGGGACCTATCAGAAGTATTCCATTTAGTCAATTAGAAAATATACAAACTGAAGAAATTAGATCGGTAACACTTGATGATTTTAAAGAAGCTCTACAAAATGTACGTCCTAGTGTTTCTCAATTAGATCTGGCAGTCTATGTTGATTGGGATCGTACATATGGTTCTGGTTTTCTACAGAATGATAAGGTATGATAGAAAACTTAAAAAATTTCATACTAATATATGAAAATAATGATCTGATATTTTATGTCCTAATTTATAATTTTGCACAAATGGCCTAATAATCCAAATTGAAATATTTATTTATTACTTTGCTTTTTATTTTGTTTTTATTTTGCTGTATCATAAGTTTGATAGATTGTAATTTTCTTATAAAAATAAAAAATCGATAAATAAAACATATTTTCGAATTAAGAAATCGAAAATAAATTACGTTTATGAATAAAAATATCGAGTGAAGATGAAGACAAGTAATAGATTATGAAACAATCTCAAAATTTTTGTAATTTTTTAAAGGGATAAATGAGGGAAAGTACTGTTAGTTAGTTACTAAATTCATTTGCTTACTTGCATGAATATTAATAAATATTCATGTGGTATTAAGGCTGTTCACCACTTTCTGCTCATAGCATATGTTACTTCAGTGATATGGTTAAAACATGAACTACAAGCACAATAGGGAAACATTGTCCCTACTATGCATTTGTTGCATCGGTGTATAAGCTTATATAGGTAATAGACTTATCACTTGTAGCCTAACAATTGAGTTAGTGTATTACAGAAATTTTTATATGTAGTAAAAATAGCAATGTGCCTGACGAAAGTAAGAAAAAACCATATGCCAATTATACTTCTCTGAAAATAGATTAATTGCACAAACTTTATATGTTTGGTTTCTAGTTAATTATTCATATGGATAGCTATTTACAGTGTATTCTACTTATTATGACAAATAGAATTTTTTAGTGTGTTTCACTAAGAAACTATTTTACAATTCTACTATATTTAATCTATTTATCTATTGAAGTATGATTAGTCTGTGAAGTATGATTAATGTAAAATGTAAGTACTTCAATGTTTAGTTAGTATTAAATCCAACAGATTTTGGAAATGCATTGAAATAAGCAGCCATTCGCCTGGTAGTACTTGTGTTATATAATTTAGATATAGATTTGATATATCACAAGTATTACCGAACCAGGTCTCACTACGTGGAGGTTGCTGCATCTGGAGATCCATTAGTAACATTAAAGTAACATTAAAGTAGCCGTTAAAAAATGCATCATCTAAAGATTATTTAGCTTCTATATTATTATTCTTTTAAAATCACATAAAATCTCAATTACGTTTAATGCCTTTTAGAAACAAAGTGTAAAAAATCGATAGTACGATGAGATTAATTTATCTCAATCAAAAAGTACAGAAGAACCGTTACGTATTTTACTTAATCAAAAAGATATTACGTTCTTCTAAACATTTAAACCAGTGTGTGTTCAATATGGTCGACTTTAAATCAATACTATCGCGTTATCTACTTCTTATATATGTTTCAATATCTTCTTCGTAACCGCATATACCACGAATAAATTTATGTTCCTGTAAATGCAAATTTCAAATATTCATAATTTTGTTATATTCCGTAACTTATATTGAAAAATTTCTATCGAAAAATGAAAAATTTTAAATCCTTAATCGCTTCCTATAACGATATGGAAATAAAGAGCATGGCATATATTTAAGGATGCTTATATTTCATCTCACGTGCAGTGTCAATGTTCCTCAAATTACCATTTTCTGTTCGTTTTATAATTTTAAAAAGCCCTAATTTAATAACACTAATACTTACGCTTCGTAGCTATGACTTTAATATAGATCTTGTGATTTTATAAGAATAATATTATGAATATAATTGAACTTTAGAAAAAAAAACGTGAATAATTTATGACTTAACTTTAATATAAATTAAAATAAAATTATGAATATTATTGAATCTTAGAAAAGAAAAATGCGATTATTCGACTTTAATAATAAAAATGCATAAAATATAAAATAATTCTATTCGCGTAAACTTTACTGTCTTTTATAAATACAGTCTTTGAGACTATTAAAAAAGCAAAAAACTTCGAACGAACACTGATTCTAACGACCACATTGTACGAAGTCGATACAGATTCACTTGTTTAAATCGCGAAACGCGAACGAACGAACGTTGCTTCTTTATTTCGCGACATTTTTATTTTTATTTTTATCGTAGCGATACGAACAATCGATTGCACTCGATTTCATTGTTGCTTTATACGTGATTGCAATGATTTTCTGAAACAGAAAAATAAAGAAAAGATTATTAATATCATTGTTATAAGAAAGAATTGTATAAATTATTTATCAAATGTTTAATGTAAAAATACACTTATTTTATCTTCGTTGTTGCTGCTGCACGATGATTATCCTGCCTCAAAACGATGGAGTCCATTTTTGTTGATATTAGATGAAAGCGCATATTTCAAATTGTTTAAATAATCTTACCCGTTAGATTGTCGAAAACAGCGTTTACGCCAACAATAAATCCAGGAGTAATTCTTGACCAATTTTGATGAGCAAGGTCTTATTTTAAAGATAAAAGTAAGCGAGGACATAGCTTTTACGATTTTTTCAAAAAACTTTATTTTTATGGATAAATTATTCTCGAAAAAACACCATTCTTTAACACATTTTTTTTCGAGAAAATAAAGCTTTTCCAAAAGTTCGAAGAAGCTATGTCCTCGCTTGAGTCTTCATTTTTAAAATATAATCTTATTCATCAAAATCGGCGAAGAATTAGAGTTAGACTTATTGTTAACGTAAGCTATTATAAAATCAGGAGTGATGAACAGTCTTAATAAACAACATGTGAATATTTAGAAATGTCTCAAGTGTGATGTCAGCGTTCATTTTTGAACGGAACATACGGGACTCTAATATATCTACAGTTAGCTCTACAGTTAAACGTAGATTAATATTATAGAAAGCAACATGGTTGTTGTGCGTTGTAAATACACGTCACCATTTCGCGATGTCTTTCACTTGATAGGATTGATTTAAAATATTGATATAAAAAAGAAGTTATCGAGCATTTTATTTCGAGATGATATTGTGCATGGAAATAATATTGAAAACTGTGTGTCTTTAGTAAAACATATTTCCTAACCTATAACAAACATGCTGATGTCTAAAAATATTTAAGTTTTGATATTAGTATTAATGTGTCCAGTGTTACGTTATATTTTACTCAATTATATAAAATTCAGTTAGTTGCATATGTCTTAAAATATGTGATATAGAAAGATTTTACTCAATATATACATCAAATGTATTGCAGCTTAAAGTAGTAATAACTATTACACTGTGATTTAATGGGCAACTTTTTAAATTTATTTAAAAGAGGAATTGACATTGGTAGAAGAGTAGATATTTTTCTTAGATTTATTTTAATGAGAATTTTGTGACTGAAATATTTATATTAATTGTCATAATAAGGAATAATGGGACCAAATAACGAAGATCAAGTTCCAAATAGGGATCCTAATGATGATAGAAATGTTGATTGGTCTAAATATGGTTTACATAATACAGAAATGCAAAGAAATCCACAAAGAAATAATGGAAGTTATGAAGAATTCGGTTCAGAAATGTATCAAACTGGAGCAAATGAATTGTTTGCTCAAGAGTATGTGAGTATTTTAATAGGTTATGACAATATCTAATTTTTTTATTTTATTTTTTTAATATTGTATTTTAACAGAGTGCTGATCCATGGTGGAAATCCAATTTTTTTATATCACAACCGGTATTATTTGGTACTTGGGATGGTGTTTTTACTTCTTGTCTAATCAATATTTTTGGAGTTATTGTATTTTTAAGATCTGGTTGGATAGTTGGTCAAGCTGGAGCATTAAATGCAGTATTGATCATTTTTTCTACAGGTAATAGTAATGAGTATATAATATGATAAAAATATCTTTATGTTATATTTTATCAAGCATAATATTTTCAGTTAGCATTGCATTAGTAACTGTATTGTCTGCAGTGGGTATATGTGAACGATGTAGAGTAGAAAGTGGAGGAGTCTACTTTCTATTATCTCATGTATTAGGGTCAAGATTTGGTGGATCCATTGGTCTTCTTTATTGTTTTGGACAGGTAGGAAATAGTTGGTACAATAGTTATTAAGAAATACAATGAAGTATATTATAAATTTTATTTCAGGCTGTAGGTTGTGCTCTAAACGTTTTAGGATTTGGTGAATCTATGGCAGGTTTAGTTGGTTTAGATTCTGCTTGGGCACAGAGAGGTTTTGCTTGTGCTGCTGTTATTTTGTTATCTGCAATCAATATAGCAGGTGTAAAGTGGGTCATTAAGTTACAGTTTGTACTTCTTTTAATATTACTCCTTGCTGGGGTAGATTTTATGGTTGGAAGTTTCACACACGAAGTTCCCAGTAAGATTATTTGTCAAGTTATGATATAATATATCTATTTGACAGATAATATTTATAATTAATTGTTACAGATGCTGGATTTGAGGGGTGGTTATCTGGAAATTTACGAAACAATACTTTTCCTAATTATCAAGATGGTTACAATTGGTTTACTGTTTTTGGTGTCTTTTTTCCCACAGTTACTGGTGTTTTAGCCGGTATTAATATGAGTGGTGATTTGAGGCATCCATCAACTGATATACCGAATGGTACATTGGCAGCTTTGGGAACTGGGTAGGAATTGTTGACAAAAATAAAATATGAAATATAATGAACGTTAAATTTAATAATATGATGAATCAACTTTCAGAACATTACTATATCTTTGTTTTTCGCTATTCTTGGCAGCAACTTGTACTAGGACTGCTCTTCTTACAAATTTTATGATAGCATCAACGGTTTCCGCAATTTCAGTACTTCTTCTTGCCGGTCTTTATGTATCTTCATTTAGTAGTTGTTTAGGTGCAATGTATGGTACACCTCGTGTTCTTCAATCTATAGCTAGTCAGAATGTTATTCCAGGAATAAGTTGTTTACAAAGAGGGGTAAGTACAATGTTGCTATAACGTTTTAAAAGATTTTGCAAATAGAGCGATAACAAATCCATCATACAAATTATTTTAGAGAGGACCAAATAAGGTGCCTATTTATGCTATGTTGGTCGTGGCTGCAGTTACATTAACTTTTATAATTACTGGTCAAATTAATACTCTTGCACCTATAGTAACAATGCCGTTCCTTCTAACATATGCGTGTTTAGATTACGCTTATTTTGCACTTGCTCAAACATTCGATATTCGACATATGAGAGAGCAAAGATTCAGGACGCAATCTCCGACATTTGATCGTAATTATGGTTCTGCTAGTAGGAATAATTCTTTAACAGAAATAGACAATGACTTAGATAGTCTATTTCCTGAGAGAATAAGGCATAAAAATCTGGTGAGTGTGTCTATGTTTATTTAGAATACGTTTTATAAAGTAATAAATTTTATAAAAAACGAAATATTTTATATAACAGAGGAGCTCTAGCATTTCTGATAACAATGGATATGTGGATTCATCGCCGAGTTTAGAAGAAAACAGTACAAGTTCTGCCGAACGAAAAGTTCATATACACAATAAATTGGGGAATTGGTATAGTCCTTTGTGCAATAGATGGTTTTCACTCTTGGGTGTAAGTATTTTGCTAAAATATATACATATTAGATATATTATAAAACACACCGTATATTGTAGCTTTTAATGAATCTTACAGTGTCTGGTGAAATTATTAATTATGTTTCTGGTTCATTGGGGTTATGCCATCGCAAACATTGTTGTCGTTTTCCTTGTATGGAGCTATGTAGGTCATGCTAATCCGGCTGTAAAGCCAGGCGTTTCAGCTGAGTTTCAATTCTTCAAATGGTTAAGAACTTCGTTGTTAAGACTTATGGGGTAATTAAGCGACTTGTAATTAATTCGTAATCTTTCCTATCATTGCAAATAGGATTGCATTTTGTAAATCTGTTTCTTCGTTATAGGAGAAAGGTTTATGATTATGAACAGATCGTTGTAACACCTGTACCACCGGGCGTCGAAATTTGTTCCGCACAATTGAACGAAGAAAATGAGGATTTTGCTGGAAGGCGACGATATCATCAAACGGCTACAGTTACAGGTCAATACGTAAACGTCGATTAGATTTCGATTTGTGGAATTTTTCTTTAATATGTATGATTATCATTGATACATACATTAAGACGCACAATCTAATTGACGTTATGTTGAGATTTTTAATATATGCATAATTTTTGTTTAATACGTAGGAACAGAGCTATATAAGATGAGAAATGTGTGTTGTGTATTTGTATCGTATATATATATATATAAGTTTACGTTACTCTTCTCGTTTATAATTTCATCGTCGTAACTCGTGTTAGATGCACACATACAGCTAGTCCAATTAAAAATATATTCGTGCATTTAAAAATATGTTTCAAAACGTAAAATGCATTGATCGTTGATTAGTCTTATTTTGCGAATAAACGTTATAAAAGGATCATTTTCAGTAGTAATTCAACGATTACAGAAAAATAATCTAGGACTTGATATACACAGCTAAAGGGGTGGAAGGTTTCTAATCGGAATTGCAAAAATCTTTAACGATAATAACAATCTGAATAAATTATCAATTAATAGCTACATAAATTTAATGTAAAACTAAAACGTATTAATGGATCAAAATGAAGTTAGAATCATAAAAGAATCTATAATAGTACAATGGTCTCACGATATTTTCAACGCGAGATGTTACCAATAACTGAGGACATAATATATCTAATATATCTAATAGCTTACAATTAGAATAAATCACACGCACAAAGGATATACGATGCTGCCACAATTATTAATGCATTTAATATACGATGCTGCCAGGATTATTAATGCATTTAAAATGGGTTCGCAAGTAACGTTTCCATCTCCGATGAGTTGTTTTGGAATTTATCCCAGCTTTAGAATGAGATTATATTTATTCTTTTATATCAAATATAAAAGATTATTATCGTTAATCATGAATTAGAATCGTTTGTATATAAGCAAACGTAAAAATTTATACTAATTGTAAGTATTCGAATAAGTGCTCTGTAAATAATGATTAATAATATATTTATATATTATTTAACATTTTTATAAATGTCAGAAGAGTGATGAAAGGTACAATCAAGATAAATACATTTGAAGAAAAAAATCAATGAATATGCTTTTCAATCATCTGTGTCCTTCGTTTATTAGGATAGAGAAATTGACTTTTCTTTCGTGCAACATTTTTTCACATTAATTTACGTATCGTTTCAATGAATATAGATGAATTCTTTTTTTTTTTCTTGTCAATCAAAGGACCCTTATGATTAAGTGTCCTTAGTTTTTATGTGCTGAAGTCGCCTCTAAAATATTTCCCACTTATTCTGGAACATCTTGTTGTACATACGTACGGCTTATCCAGTTCCATTGTAACGCGTTATTGGATTTATTTCATCGATGTATTTCAAATTCGAATTACTCGTTACACGCAATAGATGGCATTAATTGATGAAACAAAAAAAAATTGGATTATTAAAATTTAATAATAATATTTAATAGCCGGTTAAAATAAAATAATAAATTTGAAGTTCCACGAATACATGCATGCACGAGAATAATTATAACACGACATGATATCTAATAATATAATTAATCTTTTAGCTACGGGTAGACTTTTCGCAGCACTATATCTCCATTGCTAGCTTTCACACGGATTGCGCGCGTAAACAGTGGATGACGTTTTTATTATGACGTTAGATCGGAATAGAGTTACAAATGAATAAATTATAATTTATTTATATATTTTCATGTAAAGAATTGAAAAAATACGTAATGAGCTAATATGATATCCATGAATGCAATTACAGTGGCGGTATCGTTCGAAAAAATCACTTGCGCGAAAGCCACTATAGTGGCGTACCGTTCAAAAAGATAGAATACACGAAATCCATTATCGTGGCGTTTAGTAGCTAAAAGGTTAAAAGGCTGTTCGTCACCGTCAGTTTTATAATAGTTAACGCCAACAATGAGTCTGCGCGTAATTCTTGATCGATTTTTTTGAACAAGGTCTCGTTTTAAGGACGAAGATTTAAACGAGGAGATGACTTTTTCGAATTTTTGACAAAGCTTTATTTATTTAGAAAAAAATCGTGTCAAAAAATAATGTTCTTTTTTTCGAGAATAATTTATGCATAAAAGTAAAGCTTTTTTAAAAAAGCTCGAAGAAATCATTTTCACGTTCAAAATCGGTTAAGAATTATGCCTGGATTCATTGGTGATGGATATTTTGTTTTCGACATTATTCGTGACAAATAAGTTTCGTTTAATGACACTCCTTGAAATATGCGATGAAAGAGAAGACCGTATCCCAACTACTGATTTTCATATGCACGTTTGATTGCTATGTTTTTTTTTTTTCGTCAACTAGACGATTGCCTGCCTGTTCGTGTACGTAAACTTATTTTCAGATTTTCCGATCCATTCCGAATGAAAGAAATTCGAGAAACAAACGAAGAAGTTACGATAAATTATGAAAATTCGGGAATTTTAATGAGCTTTGAATAGACGATTTTATGATAAAAATAAGGAATTATGTCTTCGTCGTGCTAACGAGTTTTAGTTTCCGAGTTTTTCAAATTTTTCTAAAATTTGTAGTTCCTTTTATATTTTATGAACTAGTGACATAAAAGCCTCAAAAGCAACGTTTGATAGTATGACAAGCATCTGGAGTGGTAATTCAAAAATTTTGGTTTCGAGGTTGTATGATACAGTAAATTTCTTTTTCTTTTATTTTTTTTTACATATCTGTTTTTTTTTTTGTATATATTACATATTATTTTTATAAAAATCGAAACATGAGTTCGTTTTCACATTATCTATGAGATAGAACTTTTAGCGCAACTTTTTTTTTGTCGTTTCTCCAGTAGTAATTCATTTTATATAATTATTACAACTACTATCATTACTATTACAGTTATCACTAATACTACTAATAATAATATATAATATCGAAATATAATAATAAGAATAATGATAAGAAGAAAAAATACATATATACTTATATAAAATAATATTTGATATATAAATATTCTCTAATTATTATTCTTTACAAAATATTCGATAAAATGTTGTTTCTCCTTTTGTCGTAAATTTATATACTAGTTATAACGTGCATTAATTATATTTATTTAACATGTGTGCATTTATATCGTAAAATAGATGCGTATTGGTGCTGTGTCGTATCTAATACCTATCATTGCGAGAGGCACGTTACTATCAAGAATATAAATATGAGGGACTAAAAATTATGAGTTTGCAGTCTACTGATAACACTACCTGCCTTAACCCACACTAATTCGGTTGTTATGTTACGCGTGATAGAGCTATAACTTAACAATTTTATACACTGATACGGTAGGCGGCATGATGGGGGTAGTGTTTCCCGCTTGCGCTTGTAGTTCATATTTTGTCCATACTTGTCGCTGAAGTCACACACATTCGGAGCAAAAGGTGAAAAAAAGAAAAAAAAAAAAAAAAAAAAGAAGATAAAAGATCTCGTGAAAGATTGCAGAATGTTGAACGAGTGCACTTGATATTTGCCGGTACCAATTATTCTGCATTCTGATGCTATAAAGTATTTTAACACAATCACGTAAGAGGCTCGTATATATGAGAGGGTTAACCACCTCGGGTAACCACGAGATCAGCTCCCTACCTTCGAAGCTTCCGATGCATTTACTGACGCAAACTTATACACGTTTACGTTGCACTTAGAATTGATTCTAAGTTGGTGACAAAATCGGCGTCTTCCATCGTTTTGAAATTTTTTCCTCTCTTTTTTTTTTTTTTTTTATAATCTAGATCAATAGACCGAACGGATTTTAGATATCTAAGATTAACGAATCGTATTAGCAATTATTAATTGAAGTAATAAAAAAGAGATTAAATCAATGTGCATATACGATCTATGTACATAGATAATGTGTTAACGCGGTGATATTAAATCGACCGATGAGAGGACCATGATACGTTTGACGAAAATTTATATTATCTCATTATTCACCTGCATTTGACGTTCGATGAATGCTATTTATTGTTTGATATCGACAATAAACAATACGACATATTAAATATTTATAATCCGTTTATGGCTTCGGTCAATCATCGCTACGGCTGCCGCGTATATTCACGTCAAATTTTCTCTAATTAATATCGGACGTCAATAGATATTTAGGTATTTAGAGCAAGCTAATCAGCTGGTATAGACGTGATCGAATCGTCATTATCACCTCGTTGTTTAAAGGATAGTTGCTCAAAAATTACGTGGAAATTGTCGATCAATAAAGTAGATAGAGATAGAAAGAGAGAGAGAGAGAGAGAGATTTTCGCTATAAAATCAAAGATCGGATAGATTCGTTTCAACGAGACGAAGAGCCATCGTGCTCTTTTGTTCCTTTTCTTTTCGCTCGTAAGAAGAGGAAACGGACGTGCCGATTAGCCGCAACAGGATTTTCTCCCCTATTTTTTTTTTTTCCCCATGACATAAGAAGAAAGCACTTCATTAATATACGGTATCTTCGTACGTATACGCTTAGGTGTCATAGTGGCTCGAAAGAGAAAGAAAGATATAGAGATTTGAAAGAAAAAAGAATAGATAGATAGATAGATAGAGAAAGAGAGAGAGAGAGAGAGAGAGGGAGAGAGAGAGAGAGAGAGGGAGAGAGAGAGAGAGAGAGAGAGATTTGTAGTAGTGGGAGACGGTATACAGGGGATGGTGACGGTTTCGAGTGGTAGGTAGAGGTTCCAAATGGAGGGGGTAGTTTTCACCGGCGGAAGGTGGTGGAAAAGAGAGAGGGAGAGAGACAGAGATAGAATGTATAGCGGTGGGGTTGGATGCCCGGTGTGGGATCTAGTCGGATGCCGGATTCGCAGTGGAAACTTCAGTACGCGACCAGCCACCGACGTGTGTTTACGGTCGGAGCTCCAGCGGAAGCTGCGAGGGCTAACTGTCTGTCTCTCTCCCTCTTATCTCCTCTATCTCTTTATTTTTTCGCCGGTGAGAGAAAAACAGCACTTGATATATTTTATTTTACTTTTTTCCGTTAATGCTTTTTTCTTTCTTTTTTTTTTCTCTTCGAAAAACGACGACGACGACGATTTCCTTTTTCTATCTTCGTCCGTCAGACCATCTCTCTTTCTCTTTTTCTTTATCTATTTCTTTATCTCAGCCCTTATCTTTATCATTATTGTAACGCGTCGATCGATCGACTTAACGAAAGATAAGGGTGATCTTCGAGAGATCGATGGAAAAACCAAATGCGAGGAGAACGTTCTTCGTGATGTCATCAATGAATTTTTAGTGGATTCGTTCTCTTTGTTTCTCTCTCTCTCTTTCTCTTTCTCTCTTGTTGTCTTTAGAAAACGTCGAGCCTCAGGAGGGTAGTATAGTGAGCGCTCGAACCACGTGGCTGCGGCTCAAAGTTACTGCGTTAAAATAGAGAATTTGAATCCTTTCTACGTCTCCATGATATTCCTTTTAATGATGATGGGCGGACGAAAGTATAGGAGTTCGTGAGTTGTGAAAACTTTTTACAAAAAAAGTTGCGCTCGTTATTTATATCGTCTAAAATTTAATTGACGTTTGGGAGGTGCTCGTCGATAGTCCGTTCGATTATCAAAAACGTTTCTTCTCGCGAGAAATCACGTGATTAATAAGTTACAGTGTTCCAAACCCTACTCCTTTCTCTACCATAGCTTTTGGCCGAACACAATGACACAGCACGAATCCTCGTCGAACGGGAATAATAGGATCGTCGATTCGCATTCTCCTTTCTTTTCTTTTTTACTTCCTCGTTTCTCGTAAATAAAAAGAAAAAAAAAAAAAAAAAAAGGAAAAAATAATAGAAGTTGGGCCATGCCGTTATAGGAAAAAAAGAATCTCGTTAATCTCGCGAAGAAAAATGTCGTCTAGCAAGGAGTCGCAGTAACGAGGTGCCATGTAATCGATATCGCGTCGATATTCTTTTTTTAGAACATTTAAGGGGTCGTCGTTCGCATAACATGTTTCACTTACGACATATTTCGCCTCAGACACCGAACGAACGAAGAGAAAGAGAGAAAGGGATAATTCGGAGAAGTTTAAAAGAGGGAAAATAAAGAAAGGATAAATTTGTCGATCTCCCGAAGTAAGGAAGGGGAGAATTAAATTTTAGCGGGACTCCGGGATAGGAGAAAGCGTTTGATCGCGAGAGAATCGAAGGAGCCCGCCGTGTGTGGAGATTATTCGAAACTCTTCGAATAAGAACGCGAGGAACGCGCCGTTACCGGACTTTGTTCGATGGTGGTAGTGTACTCTTGGTGGTGGTGATGGTGCCGGTTTGCGGTAGAACGCTTAACCGATGTTGGTGAGCCCATGGTATTGCTCGAGAAGTGTAAAAGTGGTAGTGGTAGTAAGCTTGTTAGTAATAGTGCATCATTGATAATAATAATAACAATAACAACAATAGTAGTAGTAGTAGTAGTGGTAGTCGTAGTAGTAGTAGTAGTTTTAATAGTAGTAATAGTAGTAAGAGCCACGACGCTGTCAGGCGAGTTCATGAATGAACGACCACTTCGCTTTCATGCGCGAACGCTAATGGCTGTTCTTTCTAAAGATGACGATGCAACGCGATCTATTCTTCTTGTAGCCAAATTAATCGTCGATCATCCGTGACGTGAATTAGTGTCAATGATGATCCAAGAAAAAGACCTGACGTTCCTTTTTTTCTTCACGTCGTTATTACGTTTTTTTTCTTCTTCTTCTTCTTCTCTTTTTTTTTTTTTTCTTTCTTTCTTTCTTTCAACTATACTCGTGGTCGGGCGAGAACAATTCATTTTAGACACGCGAACGTCGAGTTAGATGGGAAAGATTAATACGACGGAAATACGCGCGCGCGCGTGTATGTGTGTGTATGTAGATATCTCTAATCGATTCAAAATTTAGTAACAAAACGGGAAAAGTTATGGTCAACGAATTTCTATGGGATCCTCCTATACATACATACGTACATATATAAGCCTATATATATATATATATATATATATATAGGCTTCTTCATCGTTCTTGAGGATTGCTATAATAAATTTTTACGTTGATAATAAAATCACAAGATACAGAATTTATACGCGCATTCGGTTGGACATGCCTCGTCGGGATAATAACGTGCACTCGTCGTCTTTGGGCAAGATCGTAAACTCGCTTCTGGATCATGCACGTTTCATGTTGCGTCGGTTACGACGGTGCCGAAATTGTGACGATACGTATATCCCTTTATCGTTTCCCGACCTCTCCATGGAATAAGAACTATCAATCGTTGAGATAGTTTTTGGACGTTATAAAAAAAAAGAAGAAGGATATTCATTGAGGGAAGAATTAGACGACGACGACAACGATAACAACAACAAGAAAGAAAACGTAAGGGGGAAAAAAAGATATGAAATTGGAATTATCATGACAGATTTAAAAACGCGGTGAAGGTTTGCCTATTTATATATGCGTATAAGTACGATTAATCATTTGGTGAACGGTCGCGCTAGCTGCCGACGATTTTAGATGTTAAATCTGAGTTAATATCGCAAGGCATTATGGTAATAATGACGAATGGTCCAATTAACCGTTGTACCTAGTTAACTCCGTTTTATGGCAGCCCATCGTTCTTCGCTTTTAATGATCACATAATAGTAATATAGCGATAAGTTATGTCACTTTGAAAAGTGCCACGATTCCACGGCCCGTTAATAACATAATCTCGACAGTTATGTTCTAGATTCGTTATTAGAAACAGCGGAGACCAATGGGGGAACCGTGCTTCGTGATTTGGAAAAAAAGAAAAACACAACACAGAGAGAATGATTTCGATAGTAAAAAATCATCGAGAATATTAATTCAATGTAGTTAATCCGTGTTACTCATGCTTTTAATCGACGCTGACACATTACTACTCGTAAATTTCGATAACCTTTAACTCATCTCGACTTTATTTACCCTGATTCCCGGAATATGGAAGGTCGGACAACGATTGACACCAGGTCGTAACTATTCTTCCTTTTTCTTTTCTTAACTCCTCTCCTTCTCTCTCTCTCTCTTTCTCCCCTCTTATTCCTTTCTCTGTTTAGTCCTGTTCGTTCCACAAATCCAAGCTGACAAAAAGAGGGAACAAAAGTTTTTTCGAGCTCTTCTCGAAACAATGGCCTTCCACTTGCCTTTTTGGAAATATTTCCACTTATTCACCATCGTCACACGGTACCTTCTCATCCTTTTTTTTTTTCTTTTTTCTTTTAACCCTCCGCCGATGCGTTGGAAGTACTGACTACTGGGTTGAAGGGAATTCATCTCTCTCTATCTCTCTCTCTCTCTCTCTTCTCGTGTCTCTGAACCCTCACCCTTCTTTCAATCTCCCTCTTCCCTTCTAAGAGAGTTCATCCCGATCGAATGTATACTCGAGTGGTACTCGCTGCTGGATGGCGTCGATGAGAAAAGAAAGAAAAAAAAAAAAAAGATAGTAACACCCATCCTGGTTGACTTCGGCTTCACCTGAATGCACCTGCACAACGATTTTCTTTCTCTCTCTCTCTTTCTCTCTCTTTCTCTTTCTTTGGATTTATTCTCTTTGGATACACTCCTGACTGAAGATGTCGTTTCACAAGCTTATTAGAATTTTTCGTTTGAGATATCCGTTTAATTGATGCTGTACTTTCGCCACAGGGAGACAGATGAATAAATAGATAGAGAAAGAGGGAGAAAAAAGTAGAAGAACGAGAACGGGAGAGAAAGAGAGACAGAGAACGTCTCTCCATTATCGTAATTAATACCATTACAATTAACGCGTTGGGGAGGGTAGTTCGTTCGCGGAATGAGCTTGGATTCCTTTTACGGCGCTTTTATCGTATCTAAGCGGCTTTTCCGAGTTATGTATGTCTGTGTGCGTGTTTTATATATATACATATATATATTATACATACATACATATATATATATATATATATATATATATATATACACAATACATATATACATATACATATATACACACACACACCGTTCAGCGTAAAAAAGTTCTTTCGAAAAAGTCTTGAATTTCTTGAGTCTACGTAGGGACTCGTCGTTTGTTTGTTGTCTCGTTTTATCCTCTTTCTTTTTCTTTTTCTTTTTTTTTTTTTGGTAAATTTCTCCATTTCGTCGTCGCCGTCGTCGTTCATCGTCGACGATGGATTTTTTAAGATTTGTATAGTCCGTTTTTCGTTAAAAAGATTACTCCTTCTCTTTCATGAGATTGAGATGAGATTAATTTTACAATTTTAAGTGTTTCGTCATCTCTCTCTCTCTCTCTCTCTCTCTCTCTCTCTTTCTCTTTCTTTTTCTCTCTTTCTCTATCTATCTCGTATACTCGTCGTTTCAATTGTCTCCCTTTTTCTCGATATTCATGCGCGATGAAAGAAGGAACGGGGTTTTGTGCTTGTACGTAAAAAGAAAAACGGACGAAAGAAGAAAAAGAAAGATAGAAAAAAGGAAGAAAAGAAAAAAGAAATAAAGAGAGGGAAACAAAAAAAGAAACATTCCATTTCCAACGTAGTAATCTACCTAGCCGAGAAGAAAATCGGACGGTAGCGAGACTCGCCACGAGGGAAACCTTTTCACGTGGATTGAATAACGTTAAAACGCACGGAACGACGACTTTAACGTTTACATCGTCGGATAATGAAGTCATCGTTGGAAATGAAAGACCCCGATAAACAAAGCTTTTCGTGGCTTACTCGTTATTAAACATATTATAAACTTCAACATTTTTTTCATACTTAATCATTTTCCACGTGATAATAAATCCCAGGGCGTTTTCATTTTCATGAAACCTATTATCGATCGAAATGAAATTATTTCAATAAGCAATGAATTACGAGAAAGAAGGTCATTGTTTGTCGGACGAAGAAATAATTCCCTTGGTCCGATCTATTCTCGGATGCTGATTCTCTTATTTATTTTTATTATTTTTATTTATTTAATTTATCTAAGCAGTCCGAAGGAGATCCTGTTCAAGAAAAGTTCAAGAACGTTTGTCTCGTTATACTAAATTTTTACAATCTTCCTTGAGAAATGCCTTCCTTTCGATCCTACGATCGACCATATATGTTTGCCATTCACTGAAACATCCCTACGGAATGTCAAATTATATTTCCCCTTTATATATTGAATTTAGATCAAGGACGATGAATATGACACAGTTGTTGGTTTCATTTCACTAATATCTAGATATACACGTGTGTGCTTTGTGCATATGTACATATGGACGAGCTTTGATCGTAGTACATAAAGTTACATCCGAGCCTTACCAAAAGCAATAAAACGAATTTCATTAAACTGGATACGTTTAACGGTACACCATTTCGAAACGGTCGAATGTGCTAAATAAACTCGCAAAACGTATATACGTATACTCACACGCATATGTGTAGGTACAAGTCGTTCCTGCGTACGGTTCTTTAATTTAAAGAAATCTCTTAATGTACCTTGGCGTGTAGCGCGGACAAAAAGTAACGCGGGTATCCTAACAAGCGTATAAATCCTGATCTTCGTTTAAACGCAGCGACGGGGCTTGTAAAACTCTTGAGCTACAACGTGGCTGTTGCAGCTCGCTTCCATATTTTCTCTCTCTCTCTCTCTTCCCCCCCCCATCCTCTCTGTCTCACTCTCTCTTTACCTTCAGGATGCGAGTTGCGTCGCGTAAATGCCAGAATACTTATTTGTTCTGTCTGCCCTGAAATACGCCTTGCGAGAATACGTTAATTAAAAGTATATTTTAAACGATGCACTGAGCATTGAGGACAAGTAGAGAGAAGGAATGAGAAAGAGAAAGAAAGGGAGAGATTAGAGAGAGAAGGGAGAGAGAGGAAGTGGTCTTTTCTCGAATTATCACAACTCTCAACACGTTGAATGTCTTTCTCCAAGGAGAATAATCTCGTTTCAGTCAGACCAGTAGATAATTCCTGCATTTTACAGGCACCCCTTTTCTGATTATATACCTGTACTACTAAATTCTATGTACGTATGTATCCTCACGTATATCCAACAAAGGGGAAGACGTTAAGATATATTCTCATCGCTTATCCAATCTAGCGGTCATCTTTATTTAGTTCGGAACGACCCAATTATTACGTGTCCCAGATCAGGACACGACGTATGTACATCAGGTATAGTAGATAGTACCGGCCGAAGGATTAACGATTCACGAATATTGACGTAGTATATCGTCATACACGTCTGACCTAATACGGTGCCACGAATAATTTTCCATATTACAAATCCATGCTACCACAATGTTAGCTTGTCTCTACGTGTGTCATTATATCGTGTCTGGTTTTCATCGGATTATTTCATTTCTATCGCATTGATATCGACTTTTCGTTTCAAACAGAAATCCGTGATAAAAAGTGAGGAAGAGAGAAAGGAAAGAAGAGAGAGAGAGAGAGAGAGAGAGATCACATTAAGCAATCCCTTTGATTTTTGAAACTACGGAATTTTTGAAAAAGTCAAAGAAAGAGAAACAGGAGTTCTACAAAAGCTAATCTTATTTTCTCCGTGAAATCTCATTCTTTTTGTCCCTTTACTTTCCTTTCTTTTAAGCGTATGTACTACTACGCTGTGATGCCAAAAGAGAGAAAAAGAAGAGAAAATAGAGAGAGAGAGAGAGAGAGAGAGAGAGAGAGATCGGAGGTGCAAATATTTAACCGGCAAATCCTTTCTCGGCGTGTTCCGTACGTGCTCACCAAGTGAAATAATTTTCGAAGGGAAAGAAAGCGTCGTATTACTCCCGCTTTTTCCTTACCACCCTTTTAGACGGTACACTGATAATTTCCGTGGATTTCTTCGTTTATCTTTATCTCCCTTTCCTTTCTTTTCTGCTTTCTTAGATCCTTTTGAAATATCTCGAATTTTGAGATAAAAGGGTTTTTCTTTTTTTCTAACGACGATATGTACCAGAATTTTTTTACGTTAAAAATAAATGACAAACCGCTTAGTTTATTTATTTATTTTCCTTTTTCTTTTTTTTTTTTTTTCATCGTAGAGACAAGATAAAGTAGATTGCATCTTTTGTGAGAAGAAATGAGAAGAGAGAAGATGGTCCCTTTTTTCTTTCTTTCTTTCTTTCTTAATAATCTTTTAAATGGATAAGAAATTCGTAGGCTCGTTACGAGTTATATGACAAAGTACGTTAGTAATACGATTTATAATTAAATATACTTCGGCAAGTTTCCCCGTGAATCTCTCCACGTCTTCAGGCCCACTGGGACGCTCGTGGTATCCCTCAGAAAATTACCCCTGGGACAGATATAACCGTGGAGTATTATTTTACCCGTGCGAAAATGTTATTAAGCTGGGAAAGCGATGCGATAATGCGTTACTAGTGTTGGTTAGTTATTAATTAACCTTGAAAAGTAAAGAAGATAGCTCATTGCACGTTAAATATTTCAATGTTTCAGTTTTCTAATTAATATGGCATGGAAAGGGACATAACTTATTAATATCGTCCGATGAACATTAGAGATCTTCGATTGAATACTTGAAATTCTATTTGTCTGGTTTTTTTATTCTATTCTACTTTAATCTTCGATCATTTTAACTTTTGAACCATTCGATCCGTAACTTCTTCGTTCGTCGAATAATTAACGACGTTATTATTATGCTATTTTTGTCACCCTCGCATCTTTCGTATTCCACCCTTCTTTTTTTTGGAGTCGCTTATTTCAAAGCCATTAGTATTATATCTCTTAAGCGAAGGGCAACGAGCCAGCTGCATTAGCAAGAAATAATATGATATATCTATGTACCTATCTCTGGTCGAATCAGTAGGTACAAATCGAAACACTTGTTGCTTTGTTATAACGATCCCTTCGCCATTGCCTATGGAATACTTATCTTTTTCTTTAAATTTAATTCAATCGTCGAGGGTTACAAACGGCGAATGATATTCGTTACGATATTTGTCCTCTCGTTTTATCTTCGTTACGAAATGAAGTCTTCTTGACAAATTTGCATGAATCGAGTGTATTGAATTTTTCATGAATTATCGAATTAATAATCGTTAAGACAATAAATATTTATAACGATTGTAATAATCGGTAAATATTGATAGACGTCGAAAGTTTGTAGGATGGATTTTTCTTATTTTTTTTCTTTTTTTTTTTTTTTTCTATTAAAATCATTTTAGAACGTGAATTAGATCGTGAATATCGTTGTTTGTATTTGCCGTTCGTCGGAAATAGAACAGAAGTTTCGTATTCTATTCGGAAAATTTTCAAATCCATTGTTTAAACCTTGTTCGGGTTCTGACGAGTCAGGGAATATTATCGTTCGGACTTGATATTAATCGGAAAGAAAACGGAAGTTTCGTCTTCTATTCGAAAATATTCAAATTTATTATGATTGCTTATCCAAGTTTTGATTCATCAAAACGTTGTTTATAACAAAGCTACGTTACGTTCGTCGATAAAACAAAAGTAATATAACTCAATTGATAGGTTCGTATTAATATATTCGTATATATATATATATATATGTATACAAATATATACATATACTCGGTAAAGTGCATACGTCCATCGAAAGTCTTCAACGGGGTAACGCACGTAACATGTGTCATACAAATGTCATTTCCAGGGCTCACACGTGTGGGTAACGTGCAGAACATTACGTAATTCAAGCCTCACAAACAGGAGCGGTGAGTTACAGTTCAGTCCGGGGGAGTATCGGATCGGCATAGCCAAACGCAGGGCTCTAATTACAAGGTAAACAGGAAGATAATTAATTTCGAGCATGCTTTGTCGAATTTATGTACGTACGTATGTCGAATCTTTGGCGAATCGATTTCACGAATAATCTATAGATTTAATAATACGACTTTTTAAATTAATTTGAACCATACGGGAGACGAGTTTACGATAGTTAGGTATGCGTGAGAGATGTGCGTTATCGATCGTTCGGCATACATAGTTCGTCGTCGTTCAACTACCGTTGCCGTTGCATCTCGTGAATCTTGAATCGCTATCGGACTACCTAGCAAAGGCATCGAGTAATTAACCAGGAAAGTAGAAAGACGAGTAGTCTCGTTCCCGTCGAAGGGTAATTATCTGTAAATCGATGGCGGATAACGTAGTCGTCGTCGTCGTCTGGACTAACGAGACGAGGGAAGAGAGAGAGAGAGAGAGAGAGAGAGAGAGAAAAGGGAGAACAAGTTCGGAAAGTAGACGAAACGATTAGATGGTAGGAGAACCATTTTCTTCTTCTTCTACTTCTTCTTCTTCATCTTCTTCCTCTTCTCCTCTCTCCTTTCTTTTTTTATCTTTTATCCTTTTCTTGTTCTCTTTTCCTTTTTTTACCAAGTTTCTCGCGTCCTTGTGTAAACAGGCTTTTTCTATACCGGGGAATCGTACGAAGTTTGTCTTCTTCTTTTTTTTTTTTTTTTTATTTTATTTTTTTTTCTATATTCCCAACGAGATCGTTACTCGAGTGCATTCTTGAAGTTCGGATTCTTTTTCTTTCTCCTCTACTTCTTTTTTTCCCTTTCATTCCCCCACCCCCCTCCCTGCCCCCGTTTTTTTCATCAATTAATACGATCCATTTTATTCTTTTAATATAGAAAGAAAAGAAGAAAAGAAACGGGGAGTCGATGAAAAGAATAGCTTTTGTTCGTTATCACGAATTACATTGATAATGAATAATGGGACCGACGTTGAAGTATTACTGGGAATAAAATCCCAAGAATTGTATCGGAATACAAGTTTAAATTAATGTTCTTCGTGTGATAACTGTAAGATAACGTGTGTTCTGTTCTCTCTCTCTCTCTCTCTCTCTTTCTCTCTCTCATTCGCATCGATGTTTCTTTCCAGATTAAAACCGATCATTTTCCTTGCGTTTAACGCATTACGTGAAACTCTTATATTTATGATGGCAGCAGTTATGAAAGATCGGATTCAAGCATGATACATTCGAGGAGATGGGAATGATTTTAATCAGTCGTATCGCAAGCGAGTACTCCGAGGATCGAATAATTCGTTCAATGATAATACTCGAACTTCTGTTAGCAGTGATCAGTAGCAAACACTCTCTACGTTCCATCTTACCTTAGCCATTGGCGTAACGAACTTGATATATCATTCATTTGACTCGGAGTAAAAAGAAAAAGAAAATTATTTATTTTAAAAAAAAAAAAAAAAAAAAAAAAAGAAAGAAAGAAAGAAAGAAATACGACGACTTAATAGATTATTTCGCGTTCGAGATTTTTTTTATTGTTAATTAAAAAGGAGAAAGAAAAACTAGTTGCTTCTTTATCCTTCTAGAGAGAAAGAGAGAGACTAAGTCAAATCTAAACAAGAAAAATATATACTTTCTTTCTTATTCACGATTTCTTTCACGATGAAGTGTACTCTTGTAAATATTTAAATGCAACAACGTCGAACAACCGGACGCTTTATGAAGCGAATAAAAATTAATATAACAACGTCCGGATGAAATAGAAAAAAAAGAAAAACAAAAAATTTCTTGGTTCGATTAATCGTTAAGAATTTCGTCGGGGTTGCGAGAACCGATTTCTAAAAAAGAAAAAAAGAAAAGAGAAAAAAAGTTATAAAAGAGAAAAGGAGAGAGAAAGAGAGAGAGAGAGAGAGAGAGAGAGAGAGAGAGAGAGAGAAATTACGAGCAAAAGAAGAGGAGAAAAATTCTCGGTAAAGTAATATGGCCGTATTGAGGACGATTTAAAAAGAGGAACGAGGGTGGGAGTTAAAAATGTTTCCACGCCTGGGCAGTACGTGTCCCAAAGAAAGTAAGTAGATAGACGTATAGGAGTTTAGTAACGTCGAATATCGCTAGTTTTCTCCGAATTTCAATTTCGTCCTACGCCTGTGGATATACACGTAGGAGGACGCCAATGTTGGCGGAGGTATTTCGCATCACCAT
>OU426997.1:5372696-5432696 GCA_911387935.1 Dolichovespula saxonica
TTAACGCTGATAGGACAACTTCATCGTTCAATGGACTGAATCTCTCTCTCTCTCTCTCTCTCTCTCTCTCTCTCTCTCTCTCTATTTCTCTCCCCCTTTTGCTCAATCTTCGTCGGTTGACCGCGATTAATTAGACTCGTCTCGTTTTATTCTGAATCGCATCTATTGTCGAATCTCTTTCATAGAAGAGTCATCGTTGTATTTTCTATCTCTCTCTCTCTCTCTTTCTTTCTCTATCTATCTCTCTTTTTCTCTCTCACTTAAATTGAACCTAAAGTCTCGATCTTTCGTTCTCAGACCGGTAACGAATATTCCGGTACTTCGATATTCTTTTTCATTGTCTCACGAACCCCTCACTCTCTCTCTCTCTCTCTCTCTCTCACTCTCTCATTCTCTCTCTCTATCTTTCCTTTTTCTTCATTGATCCCTCTCTACGATAGTATCTTGTTACTCGTTAAGTTCGATCACCTCGTTTTTGTCTCGTGAAAACGAATTCTTCTCTCACTCTCTCTCTCTCTCTTTCTTTCTATCGCAAAGAAGTTGCATTACATAGAAGAGCTTTCGATTGAGTTAATTGGGAAGTGAACGCACAGTCCGAACGAGCAAAGTTTTTCTTAAGATCACGGATGAAAGGAAAAAAAAGAGAGAGAGAAAAAAAAAAAGAAAACAAAAAAACAGGTACTTACATTGTATCTCGAAGGAATCATCTCTTTTGTAATCGCATTAACTTTCCTTAATGGTGATCTACGATTCTCGTAGTGTCTTCTAAGGAATCGATAAAACCAACAACGATTAATAAGCAGCTTTATGAGTGTCTCTTCGCGGGAGAAATAGAGAAGGAGAGATTCATAGAGGTCGCGATAAATAGACATTAAGCACGTTCGTCTTATTCCCGTTCGAATAATATCGCTGAAGGTTAAAATTTTATTTTACACGAACAAAGAATATGACAGATTATTTTTCATGTATATTGCGAACGATTTATCGCAACAGGAGATTATGCCTTTACACGTGTCTTATTTTAATCGACATTTCTCGATTTCTATTGACATAGTCTTAATGACGAACAAAAAATATTTTCATATCTTTCCTTCGTTATCCATAAAAATGTATCATCGAATAAATAAATTCGTCGATGTCATTCATTGAAACGAACGTGGCGATCGATAACAACAACAACGACAATAATAATAATAATAATGATAAAAGAAAAATAAAAAAAAAAAGAAAGGAAAAAGATAAGGAAAACTTATTCGAAATAACGTATCGAGAAAAACGAGAGACACCCTATATATAGTGGAATAACGTGGTAAGTCGAGGTGGATCGGCGTGTCTTATCGCTCTTTATCGCAAAACGTTCTTCGGGAAGAGGTTTGCATAGCCGCTTTATAGGAGACCGTTAAGGAGGTCCCGTGTAAAACTCGCCGATCAAAGCTTAAAGGAATTTCCTGTTTATGCTTCGCGGCAAAATGAAATTTAGATCCCCTCTCTACGCTCTTTAGGCACTTTATTGCCCGTTACGTCCTTCCTTCCGGACTTTCTCATCTATCCAAAACTATTTTACTCTCTTTTACATCGTAATTGACGACGTTTAATCCACGAATTTCTATCGTAATTCCACGATACTGAAGTAACAGTTTCACGGCAATTTACAAAATTTTCGATTCCTATTTGCTCGTAATTAATATCGATCGTTAATTTCGATGAAAATCCCCCTACTAATAATAATTCGTCGATCGTTAAAAGTGTTTACCCAACCGAGGAAAGGTAACGTGCAATTTTCGAATTTGTAATTAAGGAGGCACGGCTAGGATTATAAAGCAAAAGATCGTTGAATTATTCAGGATTAATCATTCAACGAATTGTAATTATTATAATCTCGATGAAGTCGTTAGTCAGTCAGCGTTCTTATCAAGTTCATATCGGATAGTCTCATTTCTTTCCTGTAGATTTTTCCTTTTTCTTTTCCTTTTCTTTTTTCAAAAGTTAGACGAAAAGAAGAGCGAGAGAGAGAGAGAGAGAGAGACACACAGACAGAAAGAAGAGAAGGTTAAACCTTCCAGCCATGGTAGAACGAGAAGATCGTGTCGATGCGTCTAGTCGGGCGTTACTTTTTCGCCTCTTTGCATAGGTAATTGCCTCCAACGGAGGATAAAGGTAGTAAGAGGCAGGATGAAAGGATGGTAGAAGCCTTGTATAAGGATGGAAGAGTAAGGGGATGTGGGAAGTGTTGCTGACGGAGGTTGGACAAAGGAAGGAAGATGATAGAAAAAATTGGATTCTACCCTTGATGTCGAAGCTAAATTTTCTCGCCCTGTAAACGTCTTCTTTTTCGATCGGGGTAATAAAGATTTAGAGTATCATTGAAGAACATTTTTTTCGTTTTAATAAGAAGATTGACTTGCGTAAAATGTCAATGAAATTTGTCTTAACGATTAATTAAAGTATTAACGAAGTCGATGGAGATTTTGTATCTTTCTTTTTGTTTTGTTTTTTTTTCTTTTTTTTTTTTTTGGCAAAATTTATCCTTTCAACTTTCTGAAGGAAATAACGTACGTGACAGTCCTTGTGTATTTCGTATTTCGTTGGATTATCGAGGACGATAAGTTGGGAGAAATATCGATTTAATTTACCAGGACGGGTACTCATTTAGGAAAAGCGGCTGCATAGAGTAGTAAGAGCCACTTCCGCCTTAATGAAACTTTGTTGACTTTCGAGGGATTCGAGATACTTCATTAGTTCGTCCGGCCGTTAAGTTTTACGAAGTGAAATTCTTCCTCGAACTTTTTGCACGCTCTCTCTCTCTCTCTCTCTCTCTGTCTGTCTCTCTCTTTCTTCCTTCTATTTCAAAGGACGTCGTGAGACATTCAAAAATCAAAAGGAATTCGATACGACGACGGTAAGATGGAGAAAGAAATTTGAACCAAACGAATCTCGTCCTTCTATTTTTCACGTCCCACTTTTTTCCCTACGAATTGCCTTTGAAATTCTCTCGAGGAAAATTTACGTATAGATATCTATTTGTATGTTCGTTCGTTCGTTTGTATTATTTCTCTTTATAGAAACGATCGATAGTAATTGGTAAACTGAGAGAAAAGTTTTTCATCGAATGATTCGTATTTTTGAATAAACGTAGATAAAAAAGAATCATAATTATTATTATTGCATTTCACGTCGAGTTTCATACGTTAAAAAAAAAAAAAAAAAGAAAAAGATAAAACAAATAAAAAAAAAAAAAAAATGGAAAATTCGGAGCGTGAAATATAAAATCTTGGCGTCAAATGAAATTGATATTTTGGACGGAGAAACGAGAGTGAGAATGAGAGAGAGAGAGAGAGAGAGAGAGAGAGAGAGAGAGAGAGAGAGAGAGAGAGAGAGAGAGAGAGAGAGAGAGAGAGGACGGAATAAACCTTTTAACGTTCGTCGGGCGAATAATCGTGCTCGTTTAACGGGGAAAAGGCGCGAAACGTTCCATAAAATCATTCGGCCTTGAATTTCGAAATATTCTTCTTCCTGACGTCAGCAAAACTCCGACTGTATATGAGAACTGACTGGATTTTCTTTTTCTCTCTTTCACTCCGTATTACATACACTCTTACGAGCTTCCCTAACCACCTGGCGTTCTATAGAGTCCTATCTATTCCCTTCCACTTACTTAGTCCGGTGGGCTAACGAGCGTAAAGGTATGAGCAAAGGTAGTCGGGAAAGTACGAGCCCTTCGATCCACCATCCGCAATTTGCTGCGGCTTTCGACGTAACGGTACCGAGATAATTGCGATTACGTTCTGACTGGATTAAAAAAAGGTAAAAGAGAAAAAAAATCAAAAAGAAAGGAAGAAAGAAAGATAAAAAGAAGGGAGATAGATATACAGAGTAAGAGAGGGGACGTTACTCCCGAGAATCGTTCTTTTTATTATCGACAAACTCGAGCCCCGGGTTAATTGAAATACGAGAAACAGTGAGTTAGTACGAGAAAACTGCATTTCCGTTTTACTTTATCGATCGAGGGTAAAGATTAAGAAGTAAACGAGATCGTCGTGTTTCATTGGGTATCATTTGTTAAATTCATTTTTAACATTTATTTTGTCCCTTTTCTTTTTTTTTCTTTTTTTGTTTCTCTTTCTTTTTGAAAGTAGTAAATAATATTTTCTCGAGCACGTTTCTCCTTGTGCAAAGATGTACGAAACTTTAAAGAAAGATCTTTTATCTCTTTCTATTTCTCTTTCTCTTTCTTTCGAAGTTGTTATTGAAAATGTCCGAAGCGAAGAAGAATAGAGATGCATTAGGAGGAACAGTTAGAAAAAGAAAGAAAGGGAAAGAGAGAGAGAGAGAGTAATATAGTATGGGATAGATACAGTCTCACGGCATGGTGATCGTCGAAAAGTTTTCTGAAAGCGAGTGTGTAGTCAGCAGTTTGTAAGTTCGCGAAACTTGGCGGACAAGCGAGTGCGAAGACTAGAAAAGGGTAACTTGCCTGGTCGTTGCCGACGGAAATCACTTTAATATACTTTCTTTCCCACCTTCTTTCCTTCCTTCCTTCCTTCCTTCCTTCCTTCCTTCCTTCCTTCCTTCCTTCATTTTCTTCCTTTCTTCTCTATCGAAATTAGGAATACCTTCGTAGAGATTTTCATCGATATCTCATTCTAATTTTTTCATTTAACAAATCGTTACCTTTCTATTATTATAACACAAACGATGTCGTTACGTGGTCATAATTTTTCCTATATATGATATCATTGGAAATATTGATATATCAGTTAAAAAACCGAATGGTATTCAAATCGTATTCGTCGTTTTATCGTAATAAGGAATTGACAAGGATCATTTAAATTAACAATGATTAATTATTTTGTGAGAATTGTGTTAATAATTAAACGATTATATCAACATAATGATCGTATTGTCGGGAGAAAACATTCCTCGAAAGGTTCGTGTATCTACGTGTAATAAAAATATGAAAATGTAAACAATACCATTCGTGGGTTTACCGACGAAGTCGGTATCTTATTATTGATCAATTATTAGTACGAAAGATGTAAACATCTATTGATGTAATTCTCAAAGTTAATCTCCTTGTGAGTCACCTTTCCTTCATTTCGTCGTGGGCCTTCGAAGCGTTATCACCTCCGTAATACATTTCCGTAAGACGAAGGAAAGAAAGGACGATTATGGCGCAGAGCTTTTAAATAATCAATGATCATCGAGATAGGTAATCCGTATACTTACTTATATAGAAGAATTAACAGAGAAAATGGGGACCTCCTAATATTTTATCATACATTATTATCGTACCGTTATCACCGTTAAGAGGGATTATCAAACTATTGTAAACATTACTGTATTCGTATTCTATCGTTCATTACGTATAGTTTATAAGCACCTACACAAATCTTGCACCCTATAAATTAATGAGAGTATATTGTAATAAACCCACGATTCAAAATATCGGCGAATGAAGAATAAATCGAAAAGAGATTTTTAATCATAATTTGATAAAATCATATGAAATTAATTTCTCGATAAAATATATTTATATAAAAGGACCAATTTCTCCTTTTCAATCGTTTAATAATTCATCGTTGACATACGCACGTACATACATACATATATATATATATATATGTGTGTGTGTGTGTGTGTGTGTGTGTGTATGTACATACCTATATATTTGTTATGTACAGTGACAATTTGATCGTCGTCGAAAGAGAGAATAAAGAACGTGCGAAACGTATTGATCGCGTTCGCCATTTCGAACGTGTCCGCTATAACATTGTAGCAATCGGAAGAGCGCCGAGTG
Organism: Dolichovespula saxonica; assembly: GCA_911387935.1. NCBI lineage: Eukaryota > Metazoa > Arthropoda > Insecta > Hymenoptera > Vespidae > Dolichovespula > Dolichovespula saxonica. The sequence goes on from OU426997.1 coordinate 5,378,494, forward strand.
GCCGAAATAATTGGAGGACGCGGCAGGAATCGATCGATTTATCACACGACCGGTAAAAGATGGCGATACTCACGTTCACGACGTAAATTAACGAGTTAAAGATAAAATTGATACGACCTTTTCAATCTTGTTTTTCAAACCTTGATAATAACTATACCATACTATTCATATGTCCTATCTCTATAAAGAAATGCATGATGCTTAATATTTCTCTCTCTCTCTCTCCCTCTATCATTCATGTTTATATTTTACACTCGAAAATCAACGAACGTAACGTCGTGTATTCGTAAACACGAAGCAAGATCGATGGGTTCTCGTTAATCTTCGCATCGTTAAATAAAAATCTTCGTAGGAAACATCGTATGACCTCCGAAGTGACATACTGTCTGAAGCGTGAAGCGAAAGTATAGGTGGTAGAGGAAAAGAGAGAGAGAGGGGGGAGGGAGGGGTGCAGAGAGGAGGAGGATAGTGCAGGAGTTTCCGTCATCGTGCAAAATTAAATTTTTAACGAGCTTTCCAGTCGTCCTACCTTCTTCTCTCTCGTCCCCCTCCCCCCCTCTCTCTCTCTCTCCCTTACTCCCTCCTCCTCACCATCTTTCTTCGCGACTCTTCGTAGTTGGTCGGTGTACGAAGTAAATATCTGCACATCGGTAATTAAATTCGATTCGACCGCAGCACGACGAGCAATGGAGGAGCCTCTTACGAAGGAAAGAAATAACGGAGAGTGTTTGGGGATGAGCATGTGTCATAGTTGAGTACTCTCTAGATATTTGTGTGTGCGTGTATGTATGTGTGTGTGTGTGTGTGTATATTTCGGAGAGGACCTAAGAAAGCGACAGGGGAGAGCTCATCCAAAGCTCCAGGCGAACTTTCCTCTCGTTATTTACCACGAAACTATTTTGTAATTTAATGGTGTCTTTCTCTCTCTCTCTCTCTCTCTCTCTCTCCCTCTCTATACCTATCTCCCTCTTTATCACGTAGTTTATCTTTCTTTTATTTGCTCGCGTGCGTCGCAAATGACGTTTTCGCTGTAAATACGAAGGGAAATCGCGATGTTGTCGTCGTCTTCTTTGTCGTCGTTCTCTCCCTCTTCTCTCTCTCTCTCTCTCTCTCTCTCTCTTTCTCATTTTCTTTTGAAAGATAAATCGAGGAATCAGAGCGAAAGGTAAGATCTTTCAGTGGGAATAATTTTTCTTCGAGATTATTTTTTGAAATGAATATAATCTTGACGTCGTAATCGAATGAATATTACCACGTTTGATCTTCGCCTCGCTTAATCAAATTACTCCGGGCGTTTATTACGTACATTTTCGTTCCCTTTTTATATAAATTTTATTCATCCTTAATTAGTATTTCTCTCCTTTATCTTTTTCTTCTTTTGTTTGGTTTCCTTTTCTATTCCACGCCCCTCCTCCACTCCCCCCACCCGCCCTAACGTCTACGCATCTAGACAAAAAGAGTGTTTTACAGGGAAATTTTGTTCCGAAACGATTTCAATTTAACAAGGGAATATTTTTTGCCATAGGTTTTCCTTCCTTTTATTTTTATTATTATTATTATTATTTTTTTTTTTTTTTTTAATTATTTTTCTCTCTTTCGAGAAAACAAAAGAGTGGGATAGAGGATAGCCGATAGCGGGAAGAGTAAAGAGAGAGAGAGAGAGAGAGAGAGAGAGAGAGAGGGGGGGGTTGATAGAAATGGCGACGGGTAAGGACGGCATTGCGAAATAATCCAAAGTGGCTCCTAACGGGAGCGCATGTCGCAGGGTCGCGAAAAAACACGCGTTATTATTAAAAAAGTTGAGGTTGTTATCTCGCTGGCATTCGCCCATTAATTGCGCCGCATCTCTGCTCACCCTCCTCCTGTCAAGTTTGTGTGCGTGTGCCTGTGTCTGTCCTCTATGTGTATATTCATTCTTTCTTGTTGGTATCTGTGCGTAAAACGTAACGTACGTACGTACGAGATATTTCGTGTTCTATACTACGAGACTACTAGGAAAAGAGGGAGAGGAAGAGAGAGAGAGAGAGAGAGAGAGAGAGAGAGAGATATAGCTCTGAATGAGTAAGGGAGACAGAAAGAGAGAGAGAGAGAGAGAGGGAGAGAGAGAACAGGCGTCTGGACGTGCGACGACCTGAAACGTCCGCGTGCACCGGTGCAGTCGGATTAATAATTTCGCGATATTGCTGCCATTGTAACAGTAGTACTAGTAACAGTAGCAGTAGTAGCATCAGTAACAGCCGTGTGCTCGTCTATCCTAACTATTCCAAGCAAGCGTGAGAATCCATCTGTCTGATCTATCTTAAGGTCTATGTATCTTTTGAAATGGTGATAAATGTAACAGTCTAATGGTATAATAATTTCACGTCTCTCATGCCCTCTCAATATCGATCTATACCATATTTAAGAAAATATGATGTTTTAATAATGCGTTAATCTTAAAGATCTTTAGATCGATCGATCGATCGATCGATCAGATTTTATTCGATGTATTATATATGTATACTCGCGTTTATCGAGAATTTAAAATACGATGCCTTACAGATTGTTTTTATCATTTTAACATCGATATCGAATTTTGTTTCTTTTCTTTCTCTCTCTCTCTCTCTCTTTTTTTTTGAATTACATACTGTACGTTTGTACGAGTATAATTCGGGTATTTTTCGCGGTAAACTCGGATACCGATTTATACGTTAGCTCGATTTTAATTACGAGAAATCACGTTGATTTTTCGTTCGTTCATACGATATACCTATTGCGTTTTCTCTTATTAAATTTCATTGTTCTGTGATAAACGTCAATGTTCGACGGGAAAGGTTTTTCTTCCCTTTCCCTTTCTCTCTTTCTCTCTCTCTCTCTGTCTCTCCCTCACTTTCTGTTTCATTCTTTCGCTTGAATAGATAATCATTTTTAAGGATTAACATTCCATTGTAAGGACACTTCTCTATTAGGGAGAGAACGAGCACTCTGTTAGCAGTCAATTTCAAAGTCGAAGTTCTATGCTGCCATACTCAGAAGCAACGAGTCAAACTCCTTTGAACGTGGACAGACGAACGGTCCAGTATACTTGAACTGGGAACATAGTCACATCAATTGAGCCGGCGATGACGTGCTTCTCTCCTTCTCTCTCTCCTTCTCTCTCTCTCTATCTCTCTCTCTCCGTCTCTCTGTCTTTCTGTCTGTCCCTTTCTCTCCTTTCTTCGATGCTCCCTTTTGTAACTTCCCAGTGATGTAACTTCGTTGCCTCTCCTTTTCACTAAATAAACAAAATCTCTTTATAGTCGAAAGATGAATCAAAAATAAATAATATTCATTATTAAAAAACAAGAAGATCAACGAATATATTGTTTCTTAATTTACTATTCGCATTACAAATTATTTGTTTTAATTACTTCTTTATCGTATTTCCTTCTCGATTCGGTAATTTGATTTTTTCCTCTTTTTGATATTTTACATATATGCACGTAAGTACGTGCACATACATATTTTCAAATGAATCTTTCGATTAAACTTTGTTTCATATATATATATATATATATATATATATATATATATATATATATATATATATATATATATATATATATAAATTTCAATAATAACTTCATAGTGCAAAGGATTAAAAGTAACAAACTACGTATTGTCAACATACGTATATTATATATAGATATATGTTAACATTCATAATATGAGATTTATATTTTCACGATATTCTATGCGAATTATTTCGAAATACGCACAAACTCATACCAGAGAATTTTTCGGAAATTTAAACCAGGTATGCGATATACGTCGTTCTGGAATTGAAAAAAAGAAAGAAGGGTAAACGAGTCCTACGCTTTACGGAAGAGTGATTCCCGATATACGTAAGCAGAATATATGTATAGTACGTGGGTATTCTCGTTATGTTCGCTATCGGGAGCTTTCGAAAGCTCCGATACGATATATACGTAGATACATACATCGAAGCTATTCAAAAGGATCACAGACGCGTTTCGATAAGCGGCGACTCGTATTAACGGCGATTCCCACAGCGAAGAATGTCGCGACGAAACGTATGGGAAATGCAAAGAGAAAGAGAGAATATACACATACATATACATATACATATACGTATACATACCTGTGTGTATGATGCATGTTTATATATATATATATATATGTGTATATATATAAAATATGTGTATATATATATATATATATACACATATACTTTATATATATACATACATAAAATTTTTTTCACACATGCGATGCGTGTTTTTATCTATTTTTTTCTCTCTCTCTCTCTCTTTTTTTTTTCTTCGAGTGGTCGTCGTCGACGTCGTCATCGCCATCGTCGTCGTAGTAGTAGAGGAGGGTTTCATTATCCTCACTTTTTAATAAGCAACGTGTACGCAAAACGGGGCGGGGATTTATTTTTTTTCGGCATACAAAAAGCAACGGGACGGGCTTTTCAATTCCGTTCAATGCGCGTTTCTGAACCTTCTATCTCTTCTCTCTAGTGCAAGTTTTCCTACAACTCTCTCTTTCTCCCTCTCTCTCTCTCTCTCTCTCTGTCTCTCTTTCTCTCTCTGTTGCATCATGCGTGGTCCGATGCTTTTGTGTATATTATATATGTATATATATATATATATATACATACATAAATATATACTCTTTATAAGTATATATGTATATATATATATATAAATATAAAAACTCAAAAAAAGGAGGAAGAGAATAACTCGCATCGAAGTACCATGCATTGAACGATACAAACAATAAGTTCCTTTACGAAACTTTCGAACAACATATTTTTGTCTAGTCGATCAAATATTATATGATTGCTTATTATTATTATTATTTTTCTAATTAAAACGAACATATACATCCGATATACATACATATAATGATACCTAAAAAGATTGGTCAATATTTTTCTGTTATAGAGATTAGACCATTACTATTGATTTTCGATAAAATGTAATCTAAGTTATTACACGATGATTCGTCGGATGTACAGATGTAGAGAATACAGAGTGAAAGATTGCGTTCGTCTATCTCTGTGTGTGTACATGCGTGCAAGCGTATATACGTATGAGAGAGAGAGAGAGAGAGAGAGAGAGAGAGAGAGAGAGAGAGAGAGAGAGAGAGAGAGAGAGAGAGAGAGAGAGAGAGAGAGAGAGAGAGAGATAGAGAGCAAGCAATAAGTATAAACGTAACGCATGATCGATGATTATTAATTTAACGTAATTAGGATATAGTTCGGACGTAGGATTCGCTGTGTTGGTAATGTTGAATATTAGAGGTAGAAGGGGTGAAAAGAGAGGAGAAGGTACAAATAGGGGGGTAAGGACGGGGATAGAAGTAGGGAAGGGGAACGAGGTGGCTGTACGAAATGTAGGTCGTTCGGTGAACTAACCACTGTGACCATTGAAATAATTACGCTCACTGCCCGTTAATTTCGAGGTTCGCCGCGGTGTACGTATACGCCGGTTGCTCTGCTCTCACGCATATATCCGGAAAGAGAGGATGACACCCACGCAACTTTGGACCAGCCAGATAATACGCCGAATGGATAATCTCAGTGCGCGAGCGCGCATAATGCACCAATGCTCGCTCGTTCGTTCGTTCGTTCGTTCGTTCGTTCGTCGGCGATGGCTACGGAATGTATGACCGTTACCGATCATGTACCGTTAACGAGCTGCAAAATAGTTAACTTGTGTCTATATATATAATATTCGTCTATATGTGTGTATGTGTATGGGTGTATGGGGGGCTGGATGGCTGGCTGGCTGACTGGCTGGCTGGTTGGTCGGTTGGTTGGTTGGTCGGTTGGTTGGTCGGCTGGTTGAATGTGTATTCATGATCAAAGAGCGTGATGCGATTTTTTTTCTTTCAACCATTCGCGGTCCTACGTTGAATTTAGATTCTAGGATTTCAATGAAGCCATTAAGCTTCAAAAACCAATTCATCGATAATTTGTTAACAAATTTAATATATCCTTATTCGACAATGTTAGTACTTAACAGATTGATCAATCAAAGGGTACGCAAATTGTTAATCATTGGATTAAGTTCGGTTTAGATTTAGTTTAGTCGTATTGTATTTAGATACAATTCAGGCCAGGATTTAAATGCGATCATTAAGCTTCTCAATGATTCCTGAATAATTAACGATGTTAATAGTTCTTTTATTCGATAAAGTTGTAATCAATTTTGCGATATACTGATCATTAATAATTTCATTAAGTTTAATAATTAAATGGTTAATGATTCGTTTGTAGTTTCTTTTTTCAAAGTGATTATTGAAATCTATAATTTGTTGATCAAGTTGCTTTTATTTTTTTTTTTTTTTTAGAGAATTTGAAGTAATTTATTAAGCGAGGTGCACTTTCTCATTTTCTCTCCTTGTTTTTATTTATTTTTTTACTTTTAAGAATCCTTGTGGTTAAAAAATTTAAATGGCTAATAGGTATGATGTTAGGTAAAAGACTAAGAACAATAAATGAAGAGAGAGATAAAGAGAGAGACCTTCGTTCATTCTACTATCCAATTTCATACTTTATTTCACGTTTTATACAAATTCGAAATTTCATCTCCTTAATAACATCATATCATTTTATTCTTCCTCTGTCCGAAGTAATAATAATCATCTTCGAATTCGAATATCGTCAGACTTTCTCAGTAATTACAAATTAAGAAAGAAGAAAGAAAAAAAGAGAAGAAAGAAAGAGAGAAAGAGAGAGAGAGAGATGAAAAAAAGACGAAAGACTCGCGTATACCTATTACGTATATAAATGAAAAATCTACGTTAAAATCATTATACAATATTAACTCTATCGATTCAATTCTCTGGTTGTATTTCGAACGATCTATCGAACCATCGACGCGTTACGGAACGTGCTATTGCATTAACTTGCATTGCGTTCTCTTTTGAATCAAACAAAAGCCACGAACATGTGCACGCATTAGTAAGTATATACGTACATTTCTAGGCACGCGCGCGCGCACACACAGACACACAAATGTACATTGTGTTCTTCCATTCATCGAAGTTCACCTGAAATTGGATTATCCCTCGGATACGGAATAATGAACGATCTTTCAATTTCTCTATTCTGAACTCATCAACGACAGGCTTCTAATCATTTTTTCTTTCCTAGGAGTGTCGCGTTATACGTTTCAGAAACGGAACACGTTAGCCAACGAGAACGGAAAAGCGCGAATGGTTCGTGTTACCCTCTTGATTCTCCTGTTTCGTGACATCGAAAATTCCTTCTCTCTCTGTCTCTCTCACTATCTATCTGTCTATCTCTCTCTATCTCTTTCTCTCTCTCCCTCTCGCTTTTGTAGGACGTATTGGAAAGTGGAGGACAGGTTGGATGGGGCGGAGAAAGGATGCGTGGAGGGGTGGAAGAGGTGAGGATAGGGTCGTGCGATTGATCGATTCGAATATCACTTTACAGGACCCGATCCATACATCGGCGAATTTAATCAAATGGTAAGCATGGTAATGCACTTATGAAAGCCGATATGGAACTAGGACTGTCGCAGAATGTTCTGCATTCTATGTCCAATTCCCATTTTACCATTCTTTTGAAATTAAATAGCAATGGTTTATTAATTTGATGGGAGAAATGATTTAAATAGATTTTCAAAGTACATATAAAAATATGTATACTTAATATATATGTATATATACGTATTTCTCTCTTCTTTTTTTATTTTTTTTTTTAAATAGTAAATTGATTTAATAACTAATTGAATGATGTTTTTGTTTTTTTTCGTAGAAAAATTTCATTCTTGATACGAAAGATGAATGTAATGTTATTTTAACATATAATAATAATAATAATAATAATAATAATAATAATGTGTGTGCGTGTGTCTATATATATATATATATATATATATATATATATATATATATATATTATAATCGTATTATATTTTAATATAAATAGAACGTTTGCCTATATATCGGTTGGATTTTTCGTTTATTTCTAATAGGATTTATTAATTAAAATGAAGAGTAGAGAGAATCGCTGGAATCATTTTCGAGAGAAGATAGGACGAATATAATTCGATGAATATAATTTTCATTATATTGTTTTCTCTCGTTTCGGCTTGTCTATTCGTATAATTCGTTGATTACAAATTATTAAGTAAACGGTAGAAGAGGGATTGAACGAGAGGACTGAATGTATAGGGGTTGGAAAGCAGCGCTAATGATAACGACAAACACGTCCGTCGACAATTATCGACGTTAAATTCGTTTGGACGATACGATTCGACGTAGATATCTATATCTATGTACACATATAAATGTTTATTTATATATGTATATATATATATATATATATATATATGTACTTACATATGTATATATGTATGTATATATATACGGTATAGCGTTACGCTTTATATCGTGTTGCGAGAATGGATAATGAAATACGTGTGTATATGTATTGTATCTCTAAATATATATATATATATATATATATATATATACACGTACGTACATGTGTGTGTGTGTGTGCGCGCGCGTGTGTGTATGTGTATATTTATGATCGCCAGGAATCTCTGGCATACATTCGAACGATTATCATGAATCATTAGCGATATCATTTACCTATTTTTTTTCTTTTTTCATGAATTCTTTCATCGTAGTATTGTACGATTTGTTTTAGATCCATAAATGAATAACGAACAAACTGCGAATTCTACCGAATTTCTGACGGTAAATAATTTCATAAACGATTTAGTATAAAAATTTCTTCTTGCATTGAGATTCGTCACAGACACACGCGCAGGTTTTTATCGCAATTCCCGATTCGTTACAACCGGAGAGATGAAAAGTATTTTTACAATTTTTTCTTTTTTTTTTTATTTTTTTTATTTTTTTATTTCTTTCTCTCTTCCAATACGTTGCTTCCCGCGTAAATCAATTTCAATTCGACGTAAAACGTCTTATCGATATTTTAATAGATTACTTCGATCTTTTTTCTTTTTTTTTTTTTTTTTTCGACAGCGATGAACGTGTACCTTCGGATTTTTGCTTTCAACGCATTCTGGAAAGGATATTAAAAGGTAGTCTGAGAAGAAGAGAGATCGGAGAAAAATCGTTACGCGGAGGAAAAGTTGGGCCGCAAGAGCTGAGAGCTGGGCGAAACGACGAAAGGTTTCATAAAGTTTCGAACGGACTCGGTGGTTACTCTTCTAAAAGTGCGCGAGTAATGTTGGCTCTATAAGAGAGATAGAGGGGGGAGGGAGAGGGTTGGAGAGAGAGAGAGAGGGAGAGAGAGAGAGAGAGTAAGGATCTATATACGTATATCTACAGTGAGTCCCTAAAATGTTCGAACGTTTTTTCAAAGTTAATAAATTTCTCTAGATTTAAATAATGAGATGCAGAAAGAAAAAGTATTTTGAATGTGTACACATATCACAAAAAATTTTTTTAATTTAGATTTATAGATTCGTAGACTGGTATATTAATTATCAACGATTGATATTTAATTGTTTCTTTTTTTTTTGTTTTGGTCAAATTTTTCCAAATACTTTTACTCATAATTTTGTAATATCTACGTAGTAACATCTCGCAATACTTACACACATTAACATAATTCGAGGTACTTTATTCAACGTAGAGAGATTTAATCAATTTAAAATGTTATTGAATCGATTTTCGAGAGCTCCGTGTATATTTATAAAAAGAAATGTGCGATATCTGAAACATCGAGTATTCCGTGTTAGGAACTGTTGGTACGCCGGTTTGCGAACTTATCGTTGAAGTTGGAAACAAAACGAGAATAGAAAGTCATCTTGGGAACTGTAAAGAAGCGGGTTTCGTCAGGTCGTGCAAGCTGCAAATGCATTTTTCAGATATACGTTCGGCAAACACGGGATCAATGTGTGGAGAATGTTATATTCCTTTATCTTCACTCCTTTCATTTTGCTTCTCTTAGTTCATATTCTTTCGATGTCTATTCATACCTACAGGAAATTCTTCTTCAACGATTTTTTTTTACGATTTCCCAAAGGTAATTGTACGAATTGTGGTTGAACGAATTAATCGGTTAATAATATTGTAGTTGGAAATAGAAGGGTGAAATGAAAAATAAACGTTTATATTAACGTGAATATTTATTAATGAATGGTTGCATATAATTTTAATCGGATAAGTGTATACACATTTACGAGTATGCGTATATGACTATTATATTGTGTTATCTCTTGGATACCAATACAGTTGTTATATACAGATATAATATTAAAATAATTTAATAAGATATTATTTAATTAGAATAATGTTATTAAATAATTGTTTTATTACAATATTATATAGTATATATATATATATATATGCTATACAGTATATGCATATACGTATGAATGTATGTGCATATGTATGTATGTATATATAATAATAATAATATATATATATATAATAATTTATGTATAATAATTTATTATTAATATACTTTTAATACATACCTATATTTATACATATATATATATACGTATATATAAATATATACATATTGCATTTGAATTTTATAAAATTTTTGGTTCATCGATTTGATTCAGAACGAAAGTCAAAGGAGTCTTCTCGTATAGTTTTTCATTGAAATGATTTAAGAAGTTGAATTATCTTTTTCCTTTATTCTCCAAGGAATATTAAATTTCGAAGAAGGATCTACATACGTATTATTTGGTGGTACCTTCGTACGGTGAAATCGAAGAACGTTTCGATGTCGATGTCGAAGTCGAAACGGGGATGGAACACGAGTGGTACTCTACTTATCGTGAATACTTTTGAGAATATCATCGATTATTGAACATGACATATTTTCTCACAAAAATAGATAGTAACAAAACGAAAATCTCACATTCTCGGAGATTATAAATTTCTTTTTTCTCGTTTCGGACTTCTCGATGAGATAAAAGAATTAAAAAGAAAAATAAAATAAAATAAAAAAGAAAGTAAAAGGAAAATAATCTTCAGCAAATGCGTATCATCGAAAGATCATTGTATGCGGTATTTTTATATATCGCTAAAGATCACCTGATAAGTCACGATTCCTCTCATTCGATGTTAAAACTTTTGAGATAGGAAAGGGCTGAAGTTCGATTTTAAAATTCAAATAACGTTAAAGTTCCGCGAAGAGAGAATAATGTTGCATCGTGAAGGCTTGCTTGTGGGCGAGAAAATTCTCTTTATTTCTTTGGCGTAACATCGACTACACAAGTTTTTCTTTGTCTCGATAACGTAGGTACTTATGTACATTATACACGTATATAACTATGTACAATGCACGCGCAAAACTTTGACTATAATGTTCACGGAAGCGAACGAAATGATCTTCCATTGAAAAAATATATCGTTATTATCAATTTTACGTTTAAATCAACGAATCGTTGTCGATATATCGTTATTGTCAATTTTACGATCGACGAATTTCGAAATTTCGAAATTTCGATTTTCGTTGAAAGTTCTCAATCTAAAATCGCTTTTATTTTCATATTTTCTCCCATTAAACGATATTAATGCGTAAGCTATTTTCGGTCGTGTTTAAAAGGTAAAAAATAAAAATAAAAAGGTAAAAAGTAAAAGAAGAGAGAGAGAGAGGGAGAGAGAGAGAGAGAGAGAGGAAGGTAAAGATGAGAAGAAGAAAAAAGGATAAACACACGGAAAGAGGAGCCGTACGCAAAGCTTGAAAACATTCTTGTTTGCGCGTAACGAGCGCTTTTAATTTGCTAACAAAGCAAGCTCGCGCTAACGATCGCAGCAAGCTTTGATTTCGGTATTATGCTTGATAAAAATCAACTATTTTTTGTTCTCTATCCTTTTCGAAATGTTTGTCTCTTTACTTTTTGTTTATTCTTTTTTCTTTTTATAAATCTCTCTCTCTCTCTCTCTCTATCTATTTCTTTCTTCTTCTCTTTTTCTCGTTCGAAAAGCTTTTCGTATTATGTAACAGAGAATATATAACATCTGCCGTTGCTTCGTGTCATCGAAAGCCTGGAAAAGTTCACTCGCCGATATTCGTTTTCATGTTGGAATGACTAACGCATCCTATCGATTTTCCACGTTCGTTCGTTTGCTTGCTTTTATTTTTTTTTTTTTTTTTTTATCATTTTTTCTATCTCTATTCCTTTCTCTCTCTCTCATTCTCCCTATCTATCTATCTATCTCTATCTCTCTCTTTCTCTCTTATCTTATTCCGAGTTCACATCCAGATTTTTCGTTACGTTTAAAACGTAGTATTTCGCGTCGACACCCATCTTTCTTATTTATACGTTTGTATTCACGTTCTTATTTTTTCTTGTTTCTTTCTCCTACTTTTCCTTCTTCCTTCCCTTTCCTCACCACCTTACCGCCCACCTTCGACCTTTCACCTTTTTTCACTCCACCATCATCTCGTATAGTTATTTATATTTTCTTTTCCTTTTTTCCTTATTCTATTTTCCTTTCGTCGAACTTTTGCATTTCTATACGATACATATGTCTGCGATCTAACACGAGCGATCATTCGTTCGAGTTCGTAAAAAGAAAGTTTTTTTTTTTTTTTTTTATCGGAATAATTAAAAGTTAGCAGTAACTTTTGTGAAAGAAGGTTTCTTTTTTTTTTTTTTTTCTTAAGAATAAAATTTCACTTTTCTATCCGAGTTCGAGCTCTCTCTCTCTTTTTTAATTTCAGCCTTTGTAGATACACACATATACACACACAATATATATATATATATATATATATATATATATATATATATATATATATATTAGTAGATGTTTTAAGTTCGTTGATAAGAAGAGTACGAAATGGTAAAAGTGGTAGGTATGTACAAAACAAAAAGAAAGAGAGAAAGAGCAAGAAGTACAAGAAAAGAAAGATGAGCGCCATCGAGAGAAACGACAGAGGAAGAGAAACAAGCCGAAGGATTTCGTTTCGCGTTTTGTCTAGCAGAATGAAGCAGGCCGAACGGTTAGAATTTTCGTCGGGTCTGCTAAGTCTCTAAGCGGCTTACCGATTTCGTTGTCCGCTTCGCGGATAGAGACAAAGCCGAGAACGCTGGGTAGTAGAAAGTGAGTGAGAGAGAGAGAGAGACAAACAGAGTGAGTAAGTGAGTGAGTGAGAAAGAAAGAAAGAAAGGGAGAGAGAGATAGAGAGAGAGAGAGAGAGAGAGAGACTTTTTGCAGGTTTACAAGAGAAACGAATTACGAAAAGTATATCGATTTACTCGAACCGATCGAGAGAGAGTCGTGTAGTTCTTGTGTCATCCTGTCAATGATTTCTATCGTTCCTTTCCATCGAATCCAAACGATTTGTTCAAAGACAAATCTTTTTACAAATCGTACAGCTTGTTCTCATTGTTTCCTTGAGTTTTTTTTTTTTTTTTTTTCTTTTAAACGTATCGATATCTTTTGTTCCCGATTATTTCTAAATATTATAATACGAACGGAAAATCGATCGAAATATTTATTATGATATGATGAATTGCATGATGTATTTTGTAATTTTATGTAATTAGAATGATATCAGTAATAAACATTCGATTGAATTGGTTCCTAGGTCATTTTAATAATTTTGTTTTTTTTTTTTTATAATTGGGATTAGTATTGGAATAGACGACACGTATATAAATCGTTTGATTTACGAGTAGCAAATATTCATTTGACCGATTCATTGAAATCATTTCAACCCACATTTACATCAGGCATTTGACATTAAACCACCTACGAGGTCGTGAACGATTATTTACAAATCGCGAACGTGTTTCCATCGTTTGTGGAGTTACGCGGAGGAGATTTAGATTCATTGCGAGCTGCATTCCCGACGAATTCATAAAACGAAATATCCGAATAAATCTCATACTTTTATTCTTGTTCTTTCTTTTCTCATCATTTTCTTTTTTTTCCTTTACTTTCTCTTTTTTTTTTTTTTTTATTCCGATCCCGAGATAAACGTAACGTAGATAAGCAATCGAGCAGTAACATAAACTCCGAAGTATCGAGTCGATCGGGGATAATGATAAAAAAAAAAAAAAAAGAAGAAAAAAAGGAAAAGAAAATCGTTAAATCGACGACAGTCGTTATAAATCGTTGATCGTTTAATATTTCAGTCTACCGAGTGAGATGTTAAAAATTCATAAGTCTTCTATTTCTTCTTTTTTTTTCCCCTCATTTACGAGAAATCTTCGAACGAACAGAGATAAAGTTTTGTCCCCTCTCCTCTCTCTCTCTTTCTCTCTCTCTCTATCTATCTATCTATCTCTATCTCTATCTGTCTATCAACCTCGAAAGAATTGTCTCGAATTGTTCAGCAGTTATAGATCGGCACTGTTTTTTTCTCCGATTGGCAGTCTATAACGCATTACAATTTGCATGCGATCATATCAACCAATAACGCAGATACCTGCAATTGTTCCGTCCGTATTAATAATCCTCCTATGGAATTTGTGAATCTCGTGAATCGGAATGTGGGAGACGATTGGCGCGATAGCGGGCGATATGCCTTCAATGGCATTATTTTTCACTAAATCTGAATTTCAAATGGTTCGTACGATGTGCCGGCGACCTCCCGCGTCGACACCCTTAGCGAGAAAGGGACCGATCGAATAACGAAGCTTTCCATTTTACGAGTACAAATGCTCGAGAAATATATATATGTGTGTGTGTGTGTGTGTGTGTGTGTGTGTGTGCATGTATATATTGAGATACAAATTTTTACCAATGCGCTATCGTTCTTTTTTTCTCGCGTCGGATATACGAACATACCGAGTCAATATGTCAACAAATGTAAATCTCTCGTGAAAATAAAAACTAAAAGGGCGAGTTACAGGAGGAAGGGAGGGGAGAGGGTCGGCGAAGAGAAGATGCATGAACGATATGCATACATATGCATGTACTAGATGTTAAAGCTCTTTAAGTTCGATAACGTTTAAAATGTAAGAGATTATAGAATAGAAAAAAGAAAGCTTCCTTTCTCTCATAATTTTCTCACATTCGATCGATATTTTTTATCTGGCAATAATTCCTTTTTCCCTTTGTTTGCAGCACCAGTACGAAGATCAGACCGGCGATGTTCCAGAAATATTTCTAAATGAATAAGATTTGGTGAGGTAGGTTCTCTTTCAAAATTCGAAAGTAACAATCTACATTTTATGTATTCCATACATACACACGCAATATATATATATATATATATATATATATATATATATTTCGTCATGTTTAAATTGTCAATGATATACATATGTATATACGTGTTTGTGCGCGCGTGTGTATCCGTGTATATATAATATAGTATTTTCTTTTTTTTATTAAGGAGCACAAATTTATTGTTGCGTTATGGTGACTAGTAAGTTATAACGAACCGTGATAATAGGTACAGAGAAGTGCAAAGGGTTAATATTCGTGACAATGAGGAGCACAGTATTCATAGCATCTCTCTCTCTCTCTCTCTCTCTCTCTCTCCCCCTCTCCCTCTCTCCCTCCCTCCTTCTCACTCCCTCTTTCTCTCTCACACACACTTTAGCTATAATAGACAGAGGTCTGCAACAGAGTAATGACACACGATGGTTCGTGTTACCCTTCGCGCTCGACCTAGCGTGTATTTCGAGATTGAACATTCATATAAGATGATGTACATGGTACGTCACGTATTCGTAGCCATAAAGCAACGCGCCTGGATCATTGACATACATAGGACACGTAGAGGGATGTATATACGTATACGATATCTTGGTATCTACTTCTCTCTATATAAAAGAGAAAGAGAAATAGAGAAAGAGAGAGAGAGAGAGAGAGAGAGAGAGAGAGAGAGAGATAAACGGGTAGAAGGATAGATAGATAGATAGATAGAGTATACAAGTGAAGGAGAGAGTAAGAGAGAAACGTGTAGTCGTCGTTCGTATAGTTATTTACCAGAGTGTGTCCGGCTACATATAAGAGAGCCTAATCACGAGGGTATATAACCGTTAGTCGGATACCGTGGAAATGTAACAGCAGTCGGCTCATTGTTACGAGCCACTGGTGTGTCCCCTGCGTCGAAAACAGGTTAAAGGTAATTGAGATGCTCTGCGACTCGAGTCAGCTGCCCGTCGTTACTATATATATACATATATATATATCTATATATATGTATATATATATACACATCACGCACACGTACGTATATAGGTATATGTACGTACATCTCTCTCTCTCTCTCTCTCTCTCTCTCTCTCTCTCTCTCTCTCTATTTTACACTGCGTTTGATCTACGATTGTGACACAGGTGACATACGGCGTTCCAACTAGCAAATTTTCACCTAAACGTTATTACGTCAGTCGGTTTTCATTTACGTTTTTACGTTTATTTCTTTGAAGAGAACGAAACGTAATGATAATTACCTCGTAAAAATTGATTTTCAAATTAAGATCGACGAGGAAAAGATATAATATTTATTAAAGTGAAAGAAGAAAAGAGAATGAATATACCCACGAAAAAAACACGCGCGCGCTCCCGCCCGCTTGCCATTTTTAATTCGATCGATCCACGAAATCTCATCGTCCACATGTATATCATACATGTGCAATAGCACGTAGGGATTTTTCGTTACGGTCTCGTTCGCGTTTAGGAATATATATCGGATTACTGGGGAATTTAAATATTTTTTTTTGGCCGAATACACGTACAGGTTTTAAAACGTCCCTTTGAAATATTCGCTGTGCGATCCAAAACGCGGATATATTCTACTAAGCCTTTTTGGAAGTCTATAACTTCTAACGTTTTGGCTATGGATACTTACGGGACGTATGTATATGGGAATATATTCGGCGCATGAGAAAACAGATACGTAAGTATATGCACATACATAACTGTGTATGTGCGTAAATACGTATATACATATGTATACGTATTCGTGATGTTTGCGTTGCTTTATTACGTACGAGTACTGCGTTTTTAATTTGGACTTCGTTCCTTTCATCCTATCGCTTGTTTTTTTTTTTTACTTCATTATTTTTTTTTATTTCCTATATATATATATATATATATATATATATATATATATATGTATTTATGTATATTTGTTTCTTTTTTATTTACGTATCTTATTTCTTTCTCTCGAGCATACCAATATTCCAGCAACGTTTCAAATATTACGAATATTACGAATGCATAAACGCATCCTTTTGGATACGAGGATTAGCGATTTCGATGTTTTCGAGCATACGTTCATCTCTATCTCACGTTCACATACTCTCTATTTTTCTTTCTCTCTCTCTCTCCCTCCCTCCCCCCTCACTCTCTCTCTCTCTCTCTCTCTCTCTCTTTCTCACTATTTCTCTCTATTTCCATTTTCGGTTCCACGCAGATGCGATTTTCGCAAACTTATTAAACTCGTTCTTCGATACGTGCAAATCCTCTCTCTCTCTTTCTCTTTCTCTTTCTCTATTTCTGTCTCTTTCACGTAGTACGAGGAATGGAGCACGCTCGAGCAGCATTGAACGTCAGATGACAAGCGCTCGAAATCGAATTTTCCCATGAAAAGCCAAGCACTCGCACTCTCTCTCTCTCTCTCTCTCTCTCTCTTTCTCTCATTCTCTCTTTCTCCTTCTAGCGACATTTACAGAATGTCAAAGCGATGGACTTGAATCATGTAGTAGGTACCTAGGATATTTAAAAAGAGAGGGTAGGTGGAAAGGGACGAAACACGCTATTTGTGGAAAATTGAAAAAATAGAACAAAAAAAAAATATCTCTCAATATTCTCCTTTGGTTGAACGTGATAACGTTTATGTTGAAAAAATTTTTTTGATAGATAAATAGATAGCTGGAGGTAGGGAGAGACAGAGAGACAAAGATAGAAAGAGAGAGAGAGAGAGAGAGAGAGGGAGGGAGGGAGAGAGAGAGAAAAAGAGAGAGAGATGAAAGATGAAAAATAATTATTTCGATCTTTAATTAGATTTGAAAAAATCTATCTCGTTAATCGATCGTAATTATTAAAGCCGATATTAGAACGTTAGATTCTTTTTGGATAATATTACGTATAGAAAGGGCGAGAAAATATTTTAACGAGTTAGAACAATGATCGAAAGAAGTATTGGATTTTTTTATGACATTCGGTAAGCCAATCTCATAATTATTAAAGCTAGGATTAGATGTCGATGAATAAGAAAAAAAAAAAAAAAGCAAATAGAAAAATAATTTTTCGAATTAGATCGATTCTCGTGAAAGATAGATTTTTTTTTTCGCGAAATTCATGAAGTTAATCTCGCAAATCGATTGTTTAGTAATTATAATGGGTAAATTAGATTTTTCATGATGCAGTTAAGTTTCATTGACTTTGGACTTTCTTATGGCGATTCGATCGATCTCGTCGAGAGTCAGGCGGCTCTCTCTCTCTCTCTCTCTCTCTCTCTCTCTCTCTTTCTCAGCCCTTTTGTTTCGACAGTTGTAAGGGTTCCTTTCGTTTGCCAAGCGCCGTCGCCCTTTCCGCCGTAATACTCGTATCTGAGGGATCGAAAAATTCCGAAGGAAGAAAAAGCCACGATTGGACCGAATCCTTCTCTCTCTCTCTCTCTCTCTCTCTCTCTCTCTCTCTCTTTTCCCTCCTTTCTTCTTCTTTTCTTTCAAAATTCTCCACGTTCTCTATATCGATGATTTAGCGGATGAATTCACGAGACTCGTTCGTTTATCGACAAGTAGTTCGATTGTCGACACGACGTTCCACGGATTTGTACGAAACGAATAAAAAAAAAAAAAAAAAAAAAACAAGAAAACAGAACAAAAACAAGAAAAAATCCACAAAAAAAAAGATAAACAAAAAAGTAAAAAATAGTAAAGGATTGGGACGACAAAAAAGTACGACTCTTAATCGTTAAATTTTGCTCGAACGTAGAAATAAACAAAAGGAAAGTTAATCTTCAAGAAGTTTCCAAATAGATTGAGAGATAGACAGATAGATAGATAGAGAGAGAATATTATAATAGACACTATATCGAAAAAGGAAAAGTTATTTATATTTGATCCAATTCATATTTATCCTTCGACGTGGTTCCTTTTAAATTTGGATTTTTTTTCTTTGATTTTATTCTTGCCCTTTATTATTAAAACAGTAGGTCTTTCCTCTTTTGCACGAAATTTCAAGCTTTGGTAACTCTCGAAAGGAGGTTAAAGAAAGTAAGAGAGAGAAAGAGAGAGAGGGAGACAGAAAGAGATAGATAGATAGATAGAGAGAGAGAGAGAGAGAGAGAGAGAGAGAGAGAGAGAGAGAGAAGGAATGGAGTGATCACACTCTCTCTCTCTCTCTCTCTCTTTAGATACGGAGCCTCCAAAACCCTGCACGACATTTTCTGGTCGGAAAATATGAGAAGCTGAGCTTGTAGGAGAGATATTATAAGAATGAGCGGTCTAGCGTGATCGAGGGTGCACGTGCGTAAAGCCGCCGCGCCGTTCAGTGCTGAAGGAGCTGCGAGAAGTTATGAAAAGGGAGAGTGGCACGAATGTTCGCCGTGATTCAAGGGTCATATCGTAAAACGGGCCGTATTTTAAAGGCACCAGAACGCGAGGCTCTCATCTGATTTACCCTTGTTTTCAAAGAATCGAAATGACGAATGGAAATAATACGTAAAAGTTATGCTTTATCTCGACGTCTTTTTTTTTCAAATAATAAAAAAAAAAAAAAAAAAAAAAAAACAATGAACGAGAGTTTTAATTAAATGTACAAAATGTACAAAAAATCAACTTTTCATTTTTTATACCGTCGTTCGTTTACGAAGTCATTTAATGTTTCATCAATGACGTTATATATACATATATATATATATATATATATTTTTTTTTTAACAATTCATTTCTAGGGATTTCATTTAGAAAAATCTCACTCAAAGTAATAAATAAACTCGGAATAATAGTACTCGGGGTCATAAATTTCTTTGAAATGTTTTTCGTAACAGGGAGTTTTTATACGACCATTTAACGACAACAATTTTCTATCTCCTCTCTCTCTCTCTCTCTCTCTCTCTTTCGATTTTAATTAAAAAAAATTCTTTTTAATTCAATAATACAATAATTATTTTGCATTCGAGTCGAATTTGCGCGTTTACATTGTAATGAAGTAATGCAACACGATGGATTTTCGTTACACGAAATTCAAATTTCGCTCTTGGTAGACGTGTGCAATCGTTCGACCCTCTTTCTCGATATAAATCGAGGATGAGTGGGGTAGACGTGCTACCTAGTGCTAGTGGTGCTTCCGACGATTAGTTTCCACCGAGCACCCGTTGTGTTAGCGTAACGCAATATAAACACCTTATGATTGCCCTTCGGGGATACGCTCTTCTGGCCCACGTTACGATAAAGCCACTTATTTATAGGATCTGCGGTCAGGAGGGTGAAACGGTTCGAGGGTCGTGCCCGTGATTCGTGTTTAAACGGCTCAGTATGAGAGAGAAATAGATAGATGGATAGATGGGATAGACAGACAGATAGACAGACAGACAGATAGATAGATAGATAAATAGATAGATAGATAGAGGCAAAGATATACTGGCAGAGAGAAAATAAAAAAGACATTTTATTTTTCTATTTTTTTCTTCTTTTTTTTTTTTTATCAACTAGAAGAATAATAATCATCGATACGGAAACAAATTTCATGTATTAATATTCTTAATGTATTTATATTCCGATGGATTAATTAAAAGTATAAATTATAATATTTATTTTCTGTAATAATGAAAAATATCTTTCCTCTTCGTGAAAAGATTTTTGTTTTTTATTTTCTTTTTTTTTTTTTTTTTTTTTTTTTCGGAGAAATGAAATATGTAGATATTCGTCGTCGAGTTCTTTCCTGGGGAAACAATAAAGAATTTCTTCATTCTTTTCCTTCTTCTTCTTGCTTCTTTATTATTATTATTATTATTATTATTACTATTAGACATAAGAGAGAGGGAGAGGGAGAGAAAGAGAGAGAGAGAGAGAGAGAGAGAGAGAGAGAGAAAGAGAGATACAATTTCGAGAAAAGAGAATCGTTATTATTATATTTCCTTCTCCCTTATATCTTCTTTCTTTTCTATTTTATATCCAGCACGAAAGCACTTTTTCTCACCTCGCCATGTTCCAAACCCCACTCTACCTCACCCTCTATCACCATCTTTTCTATCCGGAACGGCTCTTTATATCCCTTTCGTAATCCTTCGAACGAACGTCTTTGTCCGAATACGTGCCAGCGAAAACGAACTTTTCCACGTGAAAATGTAATGAACGTTTAACGCCGCTAAGAACGATCCTAAAATAATTTCTTTATCAAACTTTTGTATGAAAATATTTTCTCTTTCTTTTCTCCTTTTATTTCTTAAAAAAAAAAAAGAAAAAGAAAAAAAAAAAACGAAAGAAAATTCGAAGTGTTCGATATACAAAAGTCTGTTTTCTTGGAGAAAACAATATTTCCCACAAGTCGTCTCGAGATTTTACTTTTCTTCAATTTTTCAACACACACGCGCAAACACACACACACACATAGAGAGATAGATAGATAGATAGATAGATAGATAGATAGATAGACGGTTAGATAGGTATATAGATAGATAGATAGATGGATGGTTGGATGGATAGATGGATGTATAGATAAAAAAGATTTCCCAATGGAGGGCTCACGGAGAAAAAATTTTCCTCGTTACATAGGAACGAAATAATTCTTTTTTTCCCTCCCCCTTCCTACTTCCTGCTTCCTTTTTTTTTTCGCGACAACAAATCCTTCCCTCGAAAGAAATTCCATAGATTTGCATGATAAGTGCCTTTTTTTTTTTCCCCCGGATGAAATGCAGACGTAGAACAACGACGACTTTTACTCGGCCCTTAAGTGCCTTCGTTCGTGAATACGAAAGTCATCGTTCGCAAATAAGAATTCATTTATTTATATAACCGTCTTATACGTATTACGTACATTAAAAATTTTCAATGTAACTTCGGGTCTCGAGTTCGTTAGATTTTGAAATTTAATTTCAAACGTATAACCAATACAAATTATTGATAATTTTAATGATTACCGGATAATGAAAGAAGGCAAAAAGGAAGGAAAAAAGAGAACAAAAAGATGGTGATTCATTTATACGACTTCAAAAGGGATGGACGAACTTATGAAAAAGTTCACCCATCTCTTTTCAAATATTTTCTCTTGTCGTTGTAAAAACAAGTTCACGATGCATTTCCTCCCGTGGTTTTTAAAACGATCACAAACGCTACTTCATTCCGATGTTTACCAACCCTTCGTTATTTATGTTCCAACCGTTTACATACTCTCTTTCTCTCTCTCTCGCGTACAATTTCTCTTATTCATTGATAGTCTATTTCACACTGTTTGTTTTGCAATCTAGAATACATTTATTTGTACGCAATTACCGTTTAACGTCCAAATTCGTCATTTCGTTTATCCGAAAAGATAAAAGCAATCGCGTCTTTATCGCTTTTATACTTGTATCTCGTAATTTTTTCATTAACGTAACAAAGGTAATTCGTAAGATAATTATTAAACGAGAGGGAAAATAAAAGTTATACGATATATTAACAAAAATTTATTCCAAGTGTTGCCATCGTAGTTGGCATTCAAATAGTTTGTAGTTCGTTAAAATGGAGAAGAGAGAGATTCGACAACTCGTATGTTTCATGGGGGAGGTAGATCGTAGATATATGGTAGTTCGATCAGGGTTAATCGGAATTTTAAATTGGTATCGTGGACGACTGTTTGCTCGAAAAGTGTCAACCACTAAATTATTCATAGTTTACACCTCAAACTGAGTACTCGTAGTAGTCAAAGCTCGTTGACCGGACAGGTCGTCGCGTTGCGGTCGTGTACTTTGTGATATACGGCTATGTTAAGTACACGAGAGAAGAGAAGATATCTATCGTTCTTCTTCTACTTTATCCAGAGGGAAGTATTTATGTTTAAGACATTTTTATTAGCTAAGAGGATAAGCGGAGAATGTTTTATTTATTAATCGCGCTATATTCTTTCTTTAAAACCGTCACGTACGTACTTAAACATATATTTATACATACGTATGTGTATATATATATATATAGTTATATAGAAACGTAAATCAGTCTATATATGCATTTTTTATATATATATAGAAATATGTACTTATATAAGGATTTAAGAGTATTTATACATATATGGGATATGTAAGAAGCTTTGACCCGTACTTCAGAGTTTTTGACACGAATATATCCAGTGGAATCGTATAGAAAGATTTTTCTTTTTTTGTTCCTGTTACCAATCAAATTAATTGATAAAATACCAATCGTGTTAGATATTCCCCCTTCAAATACTTAAACTTAATAAAAGTTAAGTAGATTGTTTTATGTCTTGTATAATAGGCAGTCGAACGATCGATTTTAAGATCTTGAAAGGATCATAATTTGACCTCGTCGGTGATTGGTTCCTATTGATATGTTGTTCTACGGAATCCCATCGATAAACTTTTGAAGTATGAGTCGAAATTTTTGGGATATACTGTATATACCTATAATATATAAAAAGTAACATATCTGTACATTATACATGTATAATATATTTTCTTTACGTTAGTATAAATTATTCAATCTTCGTTTCTTTTCGTTATATTCTAGATACTTTTAATTTAATGTATACGACTTGTTACGATTAAATAATATTACATAGGTACGTAGGTATATTATTACGTCGAAAAGTTTGTTTAATTAATGAAAAAAGCATTTCATTGTGGTATTTAAGGACAAGTTTTTATTCTTATGTTAGGATTGGATAATAGAACGTTTTCATGGCTCGTACACGTGTGCACATATTTGTACGTAGTAACGCACATCGTCCAGAACTCTACGCTGTACTATTATATCTCTTGCTAGATGTACGTTCGCAAACTCAGCATCAAAGATACGAGGATTTCGTAGAGAGAAAGAGACGCGTAGATATTATATCTCTAAAGGAAGAAAGAGAGAAGGATAATGATAGAGAGTATAGGGTTTATATCTCTTTTACTCGAAAATCTCTAGAGTAGCTACGAGAAGAGTTATGTAAACGTTCCGCTTCGGAAACCAAGTGCGGATAATTGTTTCGGGATATGTCTGCACGTTTATGTACATACATGCGTTCTCTTTGACAAAATCATTAAACGAAGGACTATTATATTATCTGTGCTCGGGGTTTCTTTGACGTGGGACAATTTAAATAAGTGAATGAATGGGACGAAGTATTAAAAAATTTCAATGTTGAAATAATAAAATCGACTGATTCAAGAGTATACATTATATAATATTTTAGTTGAATTTTATTCTTTTTAACGGGATTACAATTTTTTAGAATCGATTATGTATTATCATTTTACATTTGTACATACAGGGTGTCCAAAAAGTATTCGGCCAAACTTATACTACGTGTTATTGAGATCAAATAGATGACTAACGTTTATATGAAATCATGTTCGAAATTGCTTTATCGAAAAGATATTTATGATTTATTGTGGCAATTATAAGAAATGTTTGCAAATTCCTGCTTCTGCAAGAATGAAAACTTCCATTCGTCGAATTAGTGATTGCCAAATTAAAGTATTCAAATATTCCAACTGTAGTGGTAATAATAGAAAATGCATTTAAAATGCATTCCCAAAGTTCATCCTCTATTTTTAATCGCGTTTTTATAAAACACCTCATTTGCGTGACCCCATTAATAAAAGTCCACAGGCGTTAAGTCAGGTGATCTAGGAGGTGATCTATAATAGGATTAATTCGACTAATGGAAATAAATCATACATATATTCCGAAGGATATATATTTTCGATAACGCATTTTTGGATATACGAACTATTTTCATCCATTTGACTTAAGTAATACGTAATATAAGTTTGATCCCACGCTTTTTGTACACCCTGTTTACAGCATTTACATTTATATACAATTTTTTTTTTTTTTTTTTTCTATTTGTTTTCCCGATAAATATCGAAATTCGAGATTTAAATTTATTTTTATAGGTAAGAAATCGTTTCTTAGAACCCCCAAAGTGCGAGAAGGAAGAAGAAAAAGATGAGGAAGAGGAGAGTTGTTAAGTCAACGTTGCAATGTCCCTTTCTATGTACGTACTTACCTTGGTTGGTGTTGGTTTATATACGCGGGACGAGTAGCGCCAAGGGAGACTTAGGTTAACGTATAGACTCGGATTTCCGGCGATATATCGATATATACGGTCTTCCAAGCAACAAACTAACCTTAGAGGCGAGTGATGAGGTCACGGTTTCAACCTTACCTCTCTCCTCCTCTCCTTCATCTTCCACCTCATCCACTCCTTCCTATATTCCTCCTTTTACTTTTCCTTTTCTTCGAACGATTTTCCTTTTCCTTCTTCTTCGTTCACTTCTCCTTCTCCTCCTCCTTCTCTTATGCTTGGCCCATCAGCAGAGGGACGGAAGAAGAAGGGGAGGGAGGGAGAGAGAGAGAGAGAGAGAGGGAGGGAGGGAGGGAGGGAGAAAGTTGCAGAAACTTTTTCATCCTGAAAAATTGGATCGAGACCGATAACTACGTCGTTATTTTCGTTTATCGACGAGAGAAATCATAAACAAACGTACGATATTGAATTTCAATTCGTTTATTTGTCGATCTTTTTTTTTTTTTTGTTTCATTTTTGTCTTTCTTTCTATTTGTTTTTCTTTTCCTTTTTTCCTTTTAATCCAAATTCTCGTAATCGAATTTTATCGCGAAACTTTATCGTGGAAGTCACAAGTAATAATTTTCGATATATTTTCTCGATTTTCTTTTTTTTTCTTCTTTTTTTTTTTTTTGATAAATTTTAAATTTTATATCCACAAATATACGTATGAACGAGAATTGATGGATGATTATTATTATTATTATTATTATTAAACGTATTAACCAACGCTGCAGGTACGTGAATAATTACGTGTTATATACCCATATACTTTTATTATATTATTATTCGTTTCGATTTTCGAGCTTGACAATGGACGAGAAAGAAAATATAAAATATTGCGAGAGCACGGAGTTTAGCGTTACCGGAGAGAAATGAGAAAAAGTGATAGACAGAGAGAAAAAGGGGAGAGAGAGGGAGAGAGAGGGAGAGAGAGAGAGAGAGAGAGAGAGAGAGAGAGAACTGGTATTGGAAGAATTCCACGGGTTTTACTTTTATTTCTTCTGTCTTCCATTGAGTAATGGGCTCAACGCTGGATTCTTCGTAATCCTGTCGCCGGAAAACCCATGCCTCTTGCATCGCTGGTAATCCATACGTGTATACGTACTATATACATGTTGCAAGCACGTAACAAACACAAATAAATAAATATATATATATATATATATATATATACACACGTGCGCGCGCGCGAACACGCACGCACACAAACACATTCGAGGAAATATACGCGCACGCACGTGTACCTCTTTGTCGTGTCGTTCCTTTTACCTCACTCGTTGCTCGCTCATTCTTTTAAACGGAAGAATTGGAGCACGTTCTTTCTATCTTTTTTTCGTCCTTCTTTTTTGTTTCTTTCTATTTCCTCTTCTTCTTTTTTTTATTTTTTCTCTTTCTGTCTTATAGGAACACTCCGTGTATTCCGTATATGAATTTCAACTTCTACAACCTTGACGCAAAGCAACGGTATAAAATATACGGTACGGTGAAGTTTTTGTATAGTATAGTACACACACACACATGTATATATGTACGTGTACGCGCGCATATATATATATATATGTATGTATGTATGTATATATGTATGTACACGTATATACTTACCTATGTACGTACGCGGATCAATCAATCTTTTTTATTTGTTCTTTTTTCTTTCCTTTTCTTCCCTCTTTTTCGATATACATACGTAAATCATGAATCACGCGAACGATAAATATTTGATCTTCGTCTATGTACATCGAGATATCGTGACTAATGAAAGGATTTTCTCGAATCCGGCTAGAAAGTTCCGTGAAAGTATCTTCGGCTTGGATGTTAAAGTAACGTCGAGAGATTAACGGGAGGGTGGAACTTAAAGGAGTAAGACTTTTGAAATCTTTGGGAAAGAGAACGCCTTTGGCTTTTGTTAAAAAGAGAGAACAAGATGGATACATAGATAAATAGGTATATAGATAGATAGATAGATAAAAAGTTGTTAATACAGTTTATCGAGTGTGAGAGAGATAAAGAGAGAGAGAGAGAGAGAGAGAGAGAGAGAGAGAGAGAGAGAGAGAGAGAGAGAGAGAGTGATTGAGTGAGAGGGAGTGATACGAACGAGCGTGTAAAGAGTGAAATAGAGAATGGGTGGCGCTACGATATCGATTTCTCTCGCTATATCGGGTGATCCAATAGCCTGATAATACTCGACCACCTTCGAAATGACGACAACGAGAAGGAGATACGACGAGATGGTTCGACTTTTGACGCGACGATAAAAGTTCGACGACGTGGTTACCTAGACCCGCATATAGAGTTATATACATAGATGCCTAATGTCGATCGATAGATCGTTTTACGAATTTTCGAAGCGTCGAAGGCGTCGTAAAAAGTTTATCGTTTCGTTCCTCGAATCTCTTTTATCACGTTAAATGGTAACCTCGATGATATCGATCGAAGATTTGTCTACCTATTTAATTTATCGTTAATGAATTTTCGAATGAAATCCTTGGCATTGATCGAGTCGAGATTAGCTAAGATAACTTTGTCCGATCGTAACATTAGCAAACTTACTAGTTTTAGTTTGATTCACGAGTTCCCAGATCGAATCGGACGTAACCACTTCGTACTAATCAATTTCACCGTCGTCTCGTTTACTTCCTATCGATCGTTTCACACACTCTCTCTCTCTCTCTCTCTCTCCCTATCTCTTTCTTTCTTTCTGTCTCCCTCCCTTCTCTCTCTCTCTCTCTCTCTCTCTCTCTTTATATATATGTATATATTTCTCTCGAAACGAGAGGAATTATCAATACTCCATACCCGTTTCAAAGATATCGATCCCAGGCTATCTTCGATTCTCTTCGAATGTGTCAAGAAGATCGAAACGATTTGGTTCGTTTGATGATATTTCAAAGGACCACCGTAGGAGGAAGTTAATAAAGGTAGAAATCATCGAAAAGCATCATAGAACTTGGTACATCGGATCGGGTTCATGGTACAGTCGAGATAACAATCTAAACATCACTGGTCTCGTGGACATTCGCGTTGGTGGTCCAACAGTGACACAGGGAGTCTGGCTTGGTTGGCCGGTAGTGGCCAGTATCGTTGGCGATACCGGTAGCCAGAGGGGTAGGAGACCTATACCTACCACCGGCATTGACGTATACCTCTATACATCGTTTCACGTATACACGTTGGTATATTCTATACAAGAAAGCTTTCATGGTGTTAGTACGTTTGCCTGGCAGCTTGCTGGGATTCATGCGACGAGAGGAACCGTCCAACCGGAATACTGGACTGTATCTATGTCTCTCTCTCTCTCTCTCTCTCTCTCTCTCTCTCTCTCTCTCTCTCTCTCTCTCTCTCTCTCTCTGTGTAAGCGCGTACGATGCCGAGCTTGATGCACGCTCTCATCGTAATTCAGAGAGAATGGCCACGCCATCAAACGGCGACGATACCATACCCGTGGCCCGTCGAGCTCGCTCGTGTGTACATTTCGACGTGCGTTCGTATACCGCATCCGCCTGTCATTAATGTACCGCCACGTACACGCATACGTAGACGTTACTACGTTAGCCGATAGTACTACTACTACTACTACTACGACTACTACGACTACTACTATACTCTTTACTATTACGTATAGCGGGTAGTTGCAAACGCCCTGTCTGACGGACTCGTCTACCCATTGCCCGGATCCATCGTTAGAGAGGGGTTCTTCGATCGTATACATGGCCACTGGACGGTTCATTTGTTTCGTCGAGGGTTCTTTTCTCCGAATTCTGGATAATCGTTCGAACTGATAATGACGACTATTAGACTATTTCGGATGCTTTTCTTTCCTTTTGTTCTTCTTTTTCTTTATTTACGTACGCGCGCGCTTTCCTTTCCTTTCTTTTTCCTTCTCTCTTCTTTTTCCTTTTTTTTTTGTTAAACGGGTGGTAGCGTTATTGTTTGGACACGAGCGAAAGAATTTTTCTATCATTTCTCAAACCGTTCGTTAAGATCATACAGTACGGTTGAAGTACTACTCTCAATTAGATAACACTTGCTACTAGGACGATTTAATTGCAGTGGTTGTAATTATAAAGCTCTCCCTAATACGTTCGTATTAATTTTATCGTTGTTTCGATGAGCTCTCACGCCAGGATCGAAACTTTTTTCGTTTCTTCAATTCGTTTCTAAGTTAAATTCGTCTTTTTTTTTTTTTTTTTTTTAAATGCCAACGTTGAACGTGTTAATGAATCATTATCTAAATCTTTCGACGCAATTACTCAATCAATGATCACTTCGAGAATTCTTACTATTCCTAGAGTTACTTTTAACGAGTAAAGTTTAGAAGCTATTGGTATCCATCGCTAGATTATATAACACACACACACACACACAAACATATATATATATATAAAGAGAGAGACTGAGAAAGAGAGAGAGAGAGAGAGAGAGAGAGAGAGAGAGAGAGAGAGAGAGAGAGAGATTGTAACGAGCGCACACAACGGAACAAACAGTAGTTTCGGTGAAGGGTAAACACACGAACATGCGGAGGAGGGTGGTACCAGCAGGGGGTGGCTCGTTAGGGGTGGCGAACGCAAGAGAGAGATAGAGAGAGAGAGAGAGAGAGAGAGAGAGAGTATAACTGGGATGGGTTGTGCATTTGTGGCGTGACGCCACGTCGGTGTGTCCCTACGTAATGAATAGGACATAAATCTAGGGAGGTCCTGCCGGTAGCGAGCGACCCTCGACCACCCTTCAAGCCCCACCCCTTTCTCTCACCCGCACTTCTCTCTTACGTCCATGTATGGACTTCGCTAAACGTTCGAGCGTGTATGCGTGTAGCTTTTTCTCTCCGGATAGCTCGTAAAGCTTTCCGTGTAGCTGTAACGGTAACAAACCATGGTAGTATTAGTTGGTTGTGGTGATGGTGGTTGTACTAGTAGTAGTAGTAGTAGTAGTAGTAGTAGTAGTAGTAGGAATGGTAGCAGTAGTAGGAGGTGGAGTGGTAATAGTGGTAGTACTGATAGTGGGGTAACCGTGAGGATGGTCGAAACGCTGCAGGGTGCGCGCGACATTCCATGGACGTTCACTTTTGTAAATCCTCGTTGCTTCTTCCGCTTCCGCTCGGTGAAACAGGAAACGAAAGGACGAAAAAGTAGAGAAAGCGACCAACCTCTTCCCCTCTCCCTACTACCCAGCAATAGCGGCAGCGTCATCATATCCACTACCTACTGCTTCCTTTTTCCTTGCTTTTTATTTCTCCCGCATCTTTTCTCTCTCCTTTCTTTCTTTTATTTTTATATCTAGTTATTACATATGTTTGTATGTGTGTGTGTGTGTGTGTATGTGTGTGTATGTGTGTGTGTGTGTATGTAGAGGATAAAAAAAACTTTGATAGAATATCGGTATAGTGTACTTTTCATTATTCCTGTTAATAACGAATTTGTAAAAACTCAGAAACGATAAACAAAAGAACGATAAATGTTTAAAAATGTAGGAATGCTTGCAGAAATGTAAAACGTTGTTGGTATGAAAGGCGTGAACAATATGTTTTATTGATTATTATATCCATTGTTAGTTCTTGTATTTAACGTGACTACTGCAGGACAATCGAGGATTTAATCGAAGCGAGAATATATCGCTTTTTCCTTTTTTTTTTCCTTTTATTTTTTGTTTCAATTATTACTATTTTTTCGCGGACATTTTTTATTTCCTTCGTTCGTTCGTTTCTTTTTTTTTTCTTTTCCCAATTACCAGGATATTTGCGTGTAACGAATTACGCGACTCGCTCGAGCGTATCTTTCTTTTTCTTTTTTCTGTATTTTTTCTCTCTCTTTTTTTTTTTTTTTCATAAGAACAGTGAGACGAGACGCGTTTGTGTATCGTCGAACTGATAATGAAAAGAGGTAAGAGAGGAGTAGTATATGCTACTGATGCTTTACAGGTAGGAGGAGAGTAACGGCAACGAGCTAGTGATTGGAATTGGCCTTTGTGTTTTTTCGGTTTCGGTCTTCACCGATGCGTATATACATACGTTGAGAGAAACGAGAGAGAGAGAGAGAGAGAGAGACGAGAGAAAAAGGAGAAAGGGGTGGAGGAGCTGGAGGTGAAATAGAAATGAATACTTTTGCGGCGGACACGATACGTCGTTGTTGAATGGCACACCCCGGCTCGATGCGATTCATCGAAAGAACAGTTTTTCGTATCGCCCGGGATTGGCAGTGTGTATTGACAGAATGTAGACATGCACGTGTGTTTGTGTGTTCGCGTGTGTGTGTGTGTGTGTGTTCGTGTATGACTCAGCGCGTTCACGTGTATTTATCGTCATAATGAACGATTTCAATCGATTTTCTTTTTAAATATAAAAAGAAAGGCTTTACACAGCGATCAGTTCTAAACCGAATGATCTCTTACGATTCATTAATTACATTCGTGTAAAATTCCGATTTTTATGTTTGGAAATTTTTAAACCTCGATCGAAATTGTCCCCTTTTCTTTTTTCATCTTCGTTGAATTATTTTATAGAGAAAATATAAATTTTCAAGTTTTATCTTTGTTACATTATCATATTCCTTGGGTCCGTTGGATTCTTCGCGACAAATCCGAAATAAATAATGGGTAGTTTTTGTCGAGACATAATTTTTTAGA
This sequence comes from Dolichovespula saxonica, assembly GCA_911387935.1. Classification (NCBI taxonomy): domain Eukaryota; kingdom Metazoa; phylum Arthropoda; class Insecta; order Hymenoptera; family Vespidae; genus Dolichovespula; species Dolichovespula saxonica. Next base: position 5,410,252 of record OU426997.1, read on the forward strand.
CTGCTAGTAATATCTTAGTTTCCTATCTTTCTCTCTCTCTCTCTCTCTCTTTCTCTCTCTCTTTCTCTCTTTTTCTCTTTTATTGAATTGGATTTTCTCGTGGTGGCATTCCAACAGGGTGAAAATGTTCACGAAACTACCTTCCGAAGGGTTATATCAGACACGAAAATTCGTGGAACGTTTTTCGTAGGGGAATGTTGAATGATTTATTCGTTTACAAAAAAAAAAAAAAAAAAAAAGAAAAAAGAAACAAAAAGCAAATATATAAAATTCACGTAACAAATATGTGAATCGTTGAGCAATAATTTTTTGATCGAAATTTTCACGATCAACGTTCATTAATTTTATTAAATTTCTTTTTATTACGTGTATTATTTCAAAAATCGACAAACCTCGTGAAATAATTCTATGTATCGGTGCGTGTATCCATTGGTATTCGCGCGAGCAGAAAAGAAAAAAAAACCAATATTTAGCCGAACGTATATCGTAGATCATCACGTAACAATGTGACCCTTTGTTTTCCTTTCTTTCGCGGTCCGTTTCGTTTGTTGTGTTTATGAATATTGTCGCAGTCGTAATGGAGTCGTTGAAAGGTTAACATCGTGCGAGAACGAAGCCTAATGATAACTCTTAAAATCAACGTTAATTTTCTATCTCTTTCAATTTCCTATACGTCGAGTAACACGTAAGTATACTTAAGAGTACACGTAATTATATTTTATTCCAATTTATTTATCAGATATTTATATAATTACGACTAGATGATTCCTGTGTCTGTAATTGTTCACAAACAATAAGTTGTAACGTAGATTTTACAATTTAATTTAACATTCGTTACTTTTGCAAACACTTTTGTTCGATCTAATGGCATTAAATTATTCATAATTAATATCCTATCTTTCGGATTGTGTACCACTCATATAGATATAGTGAATATGAAAAAGAGAGAGAGAGAGAGAGAGAGAAACACGAAGTGGATCGACCACAATTGCGGCATGGTAGGAAGAGATGAGTGGAATGAGAGAGAGAGAGAGAGAGAGAGAGAGAGAGAGAGAGAGAGAGAAGGAAGATAACGTGATATAGGAAAGCTTCAGAATGGGTGCAATCGTGGCGTCGCTTTCGTCGGCAGAACTTCGTGTTTAAACGCGAATAAACTTCCTTTAATTGTAACATTCGAATACGTTAAAGACGCATGCTCGCGACTCCCGTGCAAATAACGAGCTATTCGAGTATCTTGCGTATTCCGCCGTATTCTTACGTGAATGTAATAATCTTTTGTCTCATTAAAATTCATTGAGACACGTAGATATCATTCGAGGGACATTTATTATTATTTATCGATTATTATACGAGTCCTTTTTCATTCTCTCCTTATTTCTTTACTTTTTCGTTGTACCTCATTTCCCATAAAAAAAAAAACGATTAATAGAATTAAAAAAAAAAAAAAAAAAAGAAAAAAAAAAAAGTAAAGAAAAGAAAAAAAGGAGGGACGACTTTTAAATAAGAATCGATTATTGTACGATTTTCTTTTTTTTTTTTTTTACCTTTTCGTTAGCATTTTCTTCGAGAAAGTCGAATTTCAATCAAGACGAGAAGAAAGTTCTTCTTCTCTCTCTCTCATATTTTTGATGGTTCGATAATTTTTTCCTCCTTCTTTTGATGGTTCGATATTTTTGGGTCAGGAATATCGAAGGGGACTTGATTGCATTTCGACCGCATAAAAGATTTTACTGTCTATAGAGAAAAAGAGAAGCAGATAGAGATAGCTAGAGGGTAAAAGAGAGAGAGAAAGAGAGAGAGAAAGAGTGAGAAATCGGCCAGATGGAAGTTCGGTTTACTTTTCCTCGTTTGAACTCCTCCCGTTTTCCCTCTTTCGGTTCTCTCTTCTTCTCCCAATTCTCTCGGAACCACGATCGCCTCCTCGGCCACTCGAAAATTTATCCAACCGGAAATTAAACCACCCGCTATACCTACTCGTCCGTCTTGCCCTGTCCTCTACCATCCTTCTTCTTTTTACCCCACCACATCCAATCCACCCTCTCCCTCTTTCTCCCAGTACTTCCGACCTCGCGGGGACTTCGTTTTCCTATCTCCAGTCGGTTTCATCGTATTTGAAATATATCTTTCTCGAGAAGTCGATGCTTTCTCTGTCTCGAGGAGAGGAAATATGTATCCTACTTAAGTACATATATATATACACACACACACACACACACAAATATATATATATATATATATATATATATATATATATATATATATATGTATTCCTCGTTTTCACGGACTAAGCGAATAAATATAAATAAAATAATAAATAAATCGGCGAATGCGATTGGATTTGATAAAGTTTTGTAATGTACCCTTCTGTTCTGTTCTATTTATTTTTAATTCAAAGTATCCGTCTCAAGTAGAAGTTATATCTTGGAATTATTAATTTGTTTTTGTAAAATGTGACGATACTCGAGTAAATTTACCCTAGAGAAGAGGATTATTCGTGCAGTAAGGGTATCCTTCGTTATACAATCTTGGTTAATAATTATTTTAAGATTAATTAAAAATCAAGCTTTTAATCGCGACTATTCGACAAATTTGTTTAATCAATCGTAACGGATTAATCAGTGCGAATATCTTTTTTTTTATTTCTTTTCTTTTTCTTTCCTATTTTTGATTTTATCTTATCTTTTCTTTTTTTTTTTATGTTCACGTTAATTTCGTTTGTACAAATTTTTTCTACGACAGCATTAACTTCGCGAAGCTATCGATTTTTTATATTTCTTTTTCTTTTTGTTGTTGTTGTTGAAGAAAGATCTTACTGGGTTTAAACTCGCTTTCGTGCAATTCAAAAGACGTGTCCCACTTTCCTAGACGTATTTCTAGACGAAGACCGCTAATGATGCTTATTACGTCCTCGTAGATGTCGACGTTGAAAGTTTTGTCTGTTGAAATGCACGATTTACGAGATGATATTGGTGTCTAGATTTTCTTTAGATTTCCCTTGATGTAAACTCGAGAACTATGAAACTCAATACGATGTTACGCATCAATCATTTCTTGCAAGTACACGTCTAATTTACAATGAAGAAAGTTTCATCTAAATTTGATTTTTGTTCGTAAGTGTGTGTGTGTGTGTGTGTGTGTGTATACATATGGTATTTCGTTTTAGTGAACATTCAAATATCTTGTTCATTTTTCATTTAACTTTTATTTTATCATCTTCATGATGACATTTATTTAAATTAATTAAAATAAATCATTTTATATATATATATATATATATGTGTGTGTGTGTGTGTGTGTGTGTGTGTGTGTGTGTATGGGGAGAGGAGAGTCTGAATAACATTAGATAGTTAGAGGATGATTAAAAAAAAAAGAAGAAGAAATAAAGAAAAAATAAGGATATTGTAACTTTTAATTACCTCCACGATTAGCATTTTATTAGGCTCGTTAAACAGACCCGAACCGAAAGCGTGGTTGGCAATTAACGAGCTGGAAATATACGAGAGAACACAAAGAAAAAGAGTTGGATACGCCCACGTAGATATACTTACGAGTAAATGGCCGGGAATTGTATTTGTATTTATACGAAATATTTAATGGAGAAAGAGTGAGGCATAAATCACGGAATATCGTGTGTTTTCAATGATTTGTGTTATCGCGCTTTTTAAATAATTTCCAACTGGGTTCCATCAGAATGCATCTATCATAAAGAAATATGGAGAGAGAGTATATGAGACAGAAAGAGAAAGAGATAGATGGATAGATTGAGAGAGAAAGAGAAGGAGATAGGGAGGGAAGGGGGAGAGAATGAGAATGAGAGAGAGAGAGAGAGAGAGAGAGTAAGAGAGAGTAAGACGTAACAACCTGTCATGAGGATCTGATCCGTTATCATAACGGTATCACCAAGACTGGATTTACGATCTAGTAAATTTTTCGTCGGCGACCACAACGCCGTACGTAAGTATCTAAGTGAGAAAAAGGGCGAGAGGGATGGTAACATTTTCGTGCCACCTCGTGCTAGAATTCTTCATCTTGGAAGAAGCAAACCCCAAGAAATATGGGTGGATACGTACGTGGTGGTAGAGTACGTCGATGGGAGGGGAGTAGCCCTCGTATACGGGTCCTTCCTCTCACCGAATCGTGAAAGACGATCGGCCGTTAACACGACTAAAACGGGGAATAAGATTAATCGATGTTCGGTAGAGCTCGAGACGAGATGATAAAACTCTGTGTTATTATCACGTTGGTATCTTCGACCAAGACACACAAAAAAAAAAAAGAAAGAAAATAAAAGGAAGATGGGTAAAATGAAAACAGAAGAAAATAAGATAAGATAAGATAAGATAAGATAAGATAAGATAAGATAAGAATGAAAAAAAAAATAGAAGTATGGAGGATCCGTCTATCCATTCGTTTTATATATTTTTCTCTTTCTCTTTCAAATATTTTAGACTGTGCAGTTTTATCGGTTGGCGCTAATCAGTACTTAGGCTTATTGCGAGGACTAATGAAGAATTCTCATAGTGATTTCCGTAAGGAGTCTAAGAGTTGTAGAAAGAAGAAGAAGAGGAAAAGGAAGAGGAATAGGAAGAAGAGGAAGAGGAAGTTCTTTTTCTCTTTCTTCTTCTTCTCTCTCTCTCTCTCTCTCTCTCTCATACCTCAAGCACTCCTCTAGCTCTCGAACAATATCCTTTCTTCGCGACGACGTAGAAAATCGAAAAGTCAGACCGGAGACGAGTGAAAGAAAAGGCCGAACGAGAGGTAAAAAGGAGACGTTCCCCATTCAGCTGTGGCTTAACAATCTATCCTTTCAGAACGACAGCACATCCTCCAGTCTCTGTTCGGCTCTCTAGCAACACCCCTCTTTTACCCTTTTATTTTTTTTTTCTTCTCCATCTTCCTTTCCCCGTCCATGGTTCCTACCTAACTCCTATCCTATCCTACTGTGTGTTTTCTCTTTGTCTATCTATCGTTCAACCTAGCTTTCTTTTTTTCGTCGTCTCAGAGCGCACACCAACACTGGTGTGCCCTTTTTCTTCCTCACTTTCGACCAGAGTTTCCTCGGATCGATCCCGGAAAGGCTTTAAGCCCCATAAGAAACAAATTCTCGATAAGATCGGGGAAACTGGAAATCGTTCGGTATCGGTAAACCTCGGATACGCGATAGTTTCTATTCGTTCGTACGGCTCGGTAACGTTTCTACGAATTACTTCGGTGAACGCTTCGCGCAGCCGGATTCCAGGATTAATCCCTTTTGTTTCTTCAATCCTCCCTAAGGTTGATCGGATTTTCTCAGACGTAGGAAACTTTATCTTCCACGTTGATTCACATAGATTTCTCTGATCAATCGATCGACCGATCGATCCGTTTTGTTTTGTTTCCTTTCGTTTCGTTTCGTTTCGTTTCGTTTAGTTCGGTTTAAGTTTCTTCGGTAAATCATTTCGCGCAAGAAACGTACTTTTCATTGTTTAATTTCATCCGAAAGAAATTGATTCCCTTTGAAATTTTCTAAAGTATCGACCGACCGTTTCATTCACACGTTTATAACATTTCGTATTTCGAAATTGTGTACGATAAGAATGTTTTCGAAAGAATATTAAATCCTCTTCGTTACGCGATAGTAGATCCTCTTTGACGAAAGAACGACTAATATTTTTCGGTATCTCTCTATTTTCCTCCGCTAGGATAATTAGTATAATTAGAATAAAATCTCTTGTTGTTCGGATTACGAACTACTCGGAAATGATAATTCGTATTACGTTTTCGACGATGAGAAAAGGGAAACAATTTCAATTAAAAGGGAAGTAACGACAAAAGAAAACTAGCGAGGCAGAGTCAGAGACAGAGACAGAGAGAGAGAGAGAGAGAAAGAGGAACGGATTCAAAAAGGGAGAAGAAAAAAGAGGGAATCAAGGGAGGAAAGTTTCGATTGCAAAGTTCTGTAGTCGCATCAGACGAAAACTTTCTCGCACCATCTTGTTTCTAGCAGTCGATTTACCGCTGACTATGCCCGTTTTCTTTCTCCCTTCCTCTATCTATTTCTCTCTCTCTCTCTCTCTCTCTCTCTCTCTCTCTCTCTATATATATATATATATATATATATATATATATATATATATATGTATGCATACCTCTCTATCTCTGTCTATTTTTATCTCTTTTGCAAACGTTGCAGTCCCGAGAAAAACAACGAAAAAATCGGACAAAGAAAAGCCGTATATTCGCATCAGGAAAGAAGAGCTTGATGGTTATTGGTAGAAGAAAGCGGGTACTTTCTTGCGTAATGCGGCCTATCTCTATCCGTGCGCGGGAAATACAAAGGAGTTGTGGTCAGAAGACAGAAAGAATAAAAAAGAAAGAAAGAAAGAAATAGAGAGACAGAGAGAGAAAGAGAGAGAGAGAGAGAGAGAGAGACCGAGGGAGATTGGTAGAGAAGAAAGTTGCAAAGGCTAATTCCCTAAGTCCGTGAGTTATCGCGTCTGGACTCTGAGCTGGTTACAGAGTATCGCCATCTTTGTGGATCCTGATACACGAAATGTTACCATTCGTCTAACGTTTTCACCTCACGTTCGCAAAACCTGAAGAATATAACTCTCCGTCTTTCTATATATACCTATATATATATATATATATATATATATATATATATATATATATATATATATATATATCTTTTTCTCCGAACGGAAACCATCGTATCGAATAAGTTTTGATTACAAAACTTTTCCGAACAGGATTTCGATTCGTAACTTCCTTCGATGATCTCGTAATCGAATTCCTTTTTATTTTTTAACATAAACTATTCTTGAGAGATAGAGGATGTGCTGTTCTAAACTCGATCTCTTTTAATTGGAAATAGATCAATGTATATGAACACGTTGAATTTATTCTACTCGCATTCGAGAAGTTCTTTTTATATATTTTCTGATAGGTCGTTTCTAGAAATTTCTAGAAATTGTCTTTCATTTCGTCCATGTGTGCGTTCTTATGTATATCTTTATACAGTAATGTATGTATGTACATATATACATTACATATATCGAATATCGCGTTTCTCAACTGGAGCATTTTTCTATGGGGCAGCATTAATTTCTTTCCATAGTCAGCGGAGCACGCAAACTCTCGAAACTATGTATGTGAACGTAAATACACGATTCTGGCCAGCGCTTAAATCGAAACATTAGCATTAACGTTTACGCTCTCGACGATATATTTCTTTGCTAGGGTGTAATGCTTTTAGCCGTACCTTTAATTTCACATGCCGACGTTGCTATTATTGCCTACAATTCAGCAACGCGTTGGCAGTCGGCTAACAGTTATTCTTTCGCCGAGAGAAAGATATATATATATATATATATATATATATATATATATATATATATATACATATGCATATTTGTACACGTTTTCGAGTATCTCGTCTCCAAAAATGGAGGGAATTTTTTAACGATATTTTCAGCACCGAGCAACGCTGTTGGGGTAATAAAAAAGAGAGAGAGAGAGAGAGAGAGAGAGAGAGAGAATTCGATTGTGTTTTATGTAAAGTAGAACAAAAAGGTGGGAGTATTATTGAATAAAAAAAAAAAAGTCGGTCAAGAGTTTAAAGAACACAGATGGCTTTATTGAACTCCAATAAAAAATGGTTTAATTATTAATATCTGCAATTAACGGATTTAATGTTCGGTCGACTTAACGTCTCTTATGTAAAAATTAATAAGACATTGGTACGGATTATTTAGAATGAAATATTGGAAGTTAACGTGTACTATATATTTATACTACTAAAGAAATAATAATAATTTAATATAAAGATTGAAGTATAATACAGTCTATCAGTTATTTGGGTTTTCATAATTTGGATTAAATAGAGAACGTCGACTTTAACGATGCTCGTGCGAGCTGGAATAATGAATCAACGATTGTCTGGACTGTCATGCGAAACGCTATACTCGGCATATCCAATTATGTTCCTTTTGTCCCAACGTAGATTATGATACTAACTGTAGTATATGGTTGTATTTCTCTCGAGAGACGACCACCATGACGACGACGACGACGATGACGACGACGTAATGATATATGATTCCACACGACCCTGTTCTCTCTCTCTCTCTCTCTCTCTCTCTCTCTCTCTCTCTTTCTCATTTTCTCTTTCTTGAACAGTACATCAAAATTTCATCCATCCCGAATTCAGTCATGAAACGTTGGAAAAATATTTTCTAAAAATATATTCTCTTAAAATCGAACAAATCTATTTTATTTCCAAATAAAATAGCTTTAGTTTAGAATATATATATATATATATATATATATATATATATATATATATATATATATATATATTAATCATAATTCGTTTTATTCGACATGCAAATTAATTCATCGTTTTTAAATGCAAACAAAAAGCGTTCAAAGACACGGTATGATTAAAAATTAAAATTATGATGAGAATATGAGGAATAGAAAAACAAAGGCCCGGAAACGAGAAACAAGAAAAGAGAGAGAGAGAGAGAGAGAGAGAATGCAAAGAAAGAATGATGTGAAAGAGTGTGAAGAAAATAAATGGTCGTTCGACGTGAAGGAGGCTTTACAAAAAGGGATAGCGGCACGCGCCCTGGGGGTGAAAGCTCGTTCGCGTGCGAGATGCGGTTCGAGATAAATGAAATTCATAAGACGACGAGGTGGTATCCTTGAGACGGGACTTTCTCGTCTGGGGGGCAATAGTTTTGCTTGACGTTCTGGAGTCGAGAAAGTGAGAGAGATAAAGAGAATAAGAGAGAGAGAGAGAGAGAGAGAGAGAGAGAGAGAGAGAGAGAGAGAGAGAGAGAGAAGATTCGAGCCAACGGCGGGGTCCGTGGAGGCGAAGGCTGTGCAACAAGTGATGTTATTAGGTTGGGGAAATAGGAGGAAGTGGAGGAGGAGTACTCGGAGAGGGTGGGCGAATGGCGAATCATAATGCATAACTCTTGCCCGTCCTTGTCTTACTCGAACCACTTCTCTCTCGTTCTCTCTTTACTATCCAACTTGCAGCGAGTTTAACCCGCGAGCCAGCGAACATCCAAGATTTCTCGGTAAAAGCGAAAACCCAGTTCGGGCCACTCGATTTGCCCGATTCTCGGCGATTCTCATGCTATAACGAAGGTCGAGGTCGAATTCTGAATCTCTTGCTCGGTTTAACGTTACGATACAAGGTAACGAGAGTAGGACGGAAAATAAATTGAAAGTTTATCCGATAATTTGTGTTGGCCCGTGAAACGTTATAACGTAGTTTAATAGTAAGTATAACGGCGGATATTAAGAGATCGTGTTTCCTCTTATTTTTCGTTTTCCTTATTCTTTTCATTTTTCTTCTTCGATTAGAAAACATATAAAGAGTGTTCGATCATAATAGAAAAATCGTACGAGATTATTATCGATTAATTTTCTCAAAATTGACATTTTCAAACTCGAGGAGCGTGTATATACATACATAAATATATATATATATATATATATATATATATATATATATATATATATATATTATACAGTTCTCTTAAGATTTATCGTTCTTGAGAATAAAGGAATAAATCGTTTAAAGGCGAGTAAGATTGCGGGCGAGAAGCTGATCTCGGCGGTATCTCTTTTATTCCAACGGCGTCAGCGAAAATAGAATTCCTTTTTAGTGTCTCGGTTTCTTCATGAATAATCAGGATTCCCTCGTCGCCATCAAAAAGTCGTAGATTTTTGCCGGCAGACGACGACGAGAGGTGGCCGTTGCGGCACGAGTCCTCGCCATCGTCAACGCAATTCCTACGCTCTGATATATATTCTTATTCCACCCTTCTATCTGTCCGTCCATCCATCCAACTATCTATCTCTATCTTTTATACCATCCACTTTTCTTCTTTCCCCTTCATCTTCCAACGAGCGAGATTTTTCACAGCTCCGACTTTTCCATCCTTAGTTCCCACGAAACCCTCGTAGCAGTCATCCGAGGTCGGTCCCTCATTACTGTCGGTTCATCCCTTTCCTCATCCCTTCTCTTCTCAATTCTTTTCACTCTCTTCTTATCTCTCTCTCTCTCTCTCTCTCTCTCTCTCTCTCTTTCTCTATCTATCTATCTATCTCGTCTCTCGCGTCCTCGCTCGCTATGATAATCGGCTGAATCGAAGATGAGGAAGCTACATTCTTATTCCTTTCTTCCTCTTCCTCTTCTTCTTCCTCTTCTTCTTTTTCTTCTTCCTCTTCCTCATTCTTCGTCTTCATCTTTTTCTTCTCATTCTCCATCTTCATTCTCCTTTCGCCTTCATCTCAACGTTTTCTCATGCAAAGGTATAGACCGACGACGCGACTATCACGAGAATAAGCTAGACAAGGGAGCTTTATTATGCGAAATTGAGCGAGTCGAGATCGAAACTGCTCGTCGAGCGAGAAAGGCTTTTTCAAGAAAGTCGCAAAAATATAATTCGAAAGCACAAGGGAAACATCGAAGTTGACATCGAAGGAGTTCCATAGTTTTAACGATGCCAAGAGATTTTTCGTAATTTAACTCTTTCGCTATTTCTCTTCTCTTTTATTTATTTATTTATTTATTTGTTTATTTACTTATCTTTATTTTGTTTTTTCCAAAATCACACTTCGCCTACGATAAAACCAACGATAAACGTCAATATACATTTCGCGGTTATATGCATTTTCTTCGCTTGGAAAAATTCGATTTGCCGGTCGTGTCCAACGTTCGATTCTTTTCTCACGAAATTTATCAAACTCTACGGGGTGTACCATTTTAAAATTCGATCGTCTAAAACAACTTTTTCGTTCCGTTCGATCGGGCGAGAAAATATCCAAGAGTTTTCTCTTCGAAAATAAAATACATCTATGTGATATCATATATTTTCTGTTATTTCTTTCGTATAAAAGAAATCTAAAACGATAATATATAGATTTTATCGGTACACTCTTTATATAATATTATTGTTCTTCGCTTAATCGATTATAATCTTTTGAGTAATCTTTTGTTCTTGAAAAAAAAAAAAAAAAAAAGAAAAGGAAAAAAAGAAAAAATAAACCGATAGAACATTTTATTTAATTACGATCGAAAATTCGTTTATTAACGCCAATGGAGCTCGATGCGACGTAATTTTTTACTACGTAGTCAAAGGCATGCCTTTCATCTCATTCCTAAGGGATGCTGCCTCTTCGGGACAGATCAGTTTTTTTCCGGCTCGTTTTAATTTAGCGTGCTGAGCGTATATCGTTACGAAGGGCGAGCCCTTTTAAGAGGGAGAGAAAGAGAGAGAGAGAGAGAGAGAAAGGTTCGCTCAACATTTCTCTCTCTCTTTCCGTTTCTGTCTCTTTCTTTCTCTTTTCTCTCTCATCCCTCTTCACTGTATCGATTCTTGCCTTAGCCATAGTCTATTTCACGGCTTTCACGCATTTCCTTCCAACTAGCGTTTCTTTTTTCTTTTCTTTTTTCTTACGCTTTCCAACATCGCTCACGAGGTCTTTTTTACAGCTTATAGCTCACACCTATCTCTCTCTCTCTCTCTCTCACTCTCTCTCTTTTTATATCTCTCTTCCTCTCTTTTCTTTTCCCATGTTTTCCTTTAGTAACCACCGAAGTCGACATTCACAGGCCACGAACCACACCCTCCGCCACGTTTTCCTCTCGTTTTGTTTTTATTTTTATTCCTTTTTTCTTCCTATCTTTTTCTTTTTCCTTTCCTTTTTCTATCTCTTTTTCCCCTTCTTTTTTCTTTTTTATTCCTTCTCTCTTCGGCCAGCACTGAAAAAGTACCGGGCGATTTTCAGTGGCTGTAAATTCAAACGGTTGAAAAAGGATCATCCACGAGAGAGAGAGAGAGAGGGAAAGGTTTAACGAAAATCAAATATTTTTTCCGTTCTTCCCGGCCTAGGTAATTTTCATTTTTTTTTTTTTTTTTTTCATTAGGATAATATGTCCGATTAATTTTACGTGTAATCGATCGATACGACCTCTCTCTCTCTCTCTTTCTTTCCGGGGCAAAGATCTTGAAGGTACTTCGTGGCTAAAGCATTTTAAGCTCGACGTCGTTAAAGATTTTAAAGAGAATTTACTGAAACGCTCGAATACCATGTGAAAGTGGTCCGAACTTTTAATGTTCCGAATGCACGCGAATTGTTTTCCTCGTCGATTTCATCGGAGTGAAATCTACCGTTCCGTTCTCGTTTAATTGACGTTAATTCGTATGGGATAAGAGAAGAAAGAGAGAGAGAGAGAGAGATTAAAAGTGGAAGAAAACTAAAGAAATACAAAGAAAACAGAAAAAGGATTATTTCGAGAATTAATAATCCCCGTATGCACGCTTGCATTATAATCATAATGAGCTGTTTACCGATTCGCTAAACGGTACGTATTATTGTTATTGAACGAACTATTTGTAATATAAACAATGTAATGTTCCCTCGCACAATTTCGAATTACGAGAAATAATTATTGGATTGAAATCCTATTTCATCGTTTAGTACAATGCGAACGTTTCTATAGGAGAAACAAGGTCATTTGGGTATTTGTTAAGGATAGTCTATCTGCCGTTCTAAGTATTGTTATCATAGGACAGTTTGATATTAGTAAATAAAGACGTATCAGTCGAAGACGTTACTCGGAGTAAGAAGGACGTAGAAGAGTAAAGACGTCGAGGAATTTGTGAGTACTCATTGGGATCGGTATATACATTTTGATTATATCAATTCTCTATCACGTTCGAACAGTCTCAAATTAATTATTTCATTAATAATTGAATTAAATTGAATTTTGTCGATTGTCATCGTTACGATACGTACAATAGCATTACGGTTTCAGAACAGTGGATAAATGAACTGCATTTAAAGGGGAAGCGGAGCGAGAGTATTTTACGTATGTATTTATAGTAATGATATTTTATATCGCAGTTATGCACACACACACAAACACGCGCGCGCGCATATCGTAATATTTGTATTATTATGTACAAATATAAATTACCTACGGATACATGAATATTTTATTTCGTAGTTACAATCTCGTAATATTTGCATTATTTTATCTACGGAACCTTAATGTTTGTATTTTATTTCAGATTAGAAATGATTGTTGTTTTTTTCCTGATTTCTTTTTCGCGCGCGCGTGCGTGTCCGTGCGCGCGCGCGCGCGTGTGTTTTTTTTTCAAACGATTTCACGCTATCCGTAGGACGTATAGCATATGTTTTCTCTCATACACATATGTATACGCGCACACACATAAATCCATACAAACCAGCATATCTTAAGTTGCATTATTGGATTTCGAGCGGTACAGCACGGCACGGTGTAACCCCCCTCCCCACCCCTTACGCCTTCGTGTATAGCGACATTACGTGATGCGCACCGATGTTGGAAGCTTATTATGTTTGCGTTTAGACAAGCTTGTTTACTGAAATTTATGGCTGTTTATGTATGCGTACCGGTTCCTGCAAGTTAAATGCTGCGATTAAGAACTTCCTTTTCGCCTATACATTTTCTCGTTATAACGTCGCCTGTAGTCAATGTTTACGTGTGTGTATTCAAAAATCGATTAGGTTTATATCAACAATATACATAAAATATAACGAAGCAATTTATTTATATCATTTTTTCTTCCTTCTCTCTCTCTCTCTCTCTCTCTCTCTCTCTCTCTCTCTATCTATCTATCTATCTCTATCTCTATAAACACGGAATTTACAACGAAAATTATTCATTATGTAAGAATTATTATAGTCGTATCATTTCTTAATCTGATCGGAAACATGATTTTAGGATGATCCAGTTCGGGGAAAAGAATACAAAGGATAAGTCTTACGTATGGGATAGGTACGTTAGCTAGAATCTATACTTTACTTTTCCGCTTTTATTCCATTATTCAAGCGTACTGAACCGTAGAAGAGACGCGACTTTCCCCCCCCCCCCCTCCACTCTTTCTCCTGTTCCTTCACCGTTTCTTCGACTACGTCGGTGGATCGACGTTAAAATTTTCTTTTGTATTCAACAGGTGAATTCAGACATCTCGGATAAGTGATTTAGAGCTATTTCTCTCTCTCTCTCTCTCTCTCTCTCTCGTTTTTTCTTTCATCGTAATGATTATCACGACATTCGTAATCGATATAAATTCGTCGTTATTATTCATATTATATCTTAAGGTTTCTTTTATTAACTAGATTTAATAAGATTCGTTCGATCAAATACTAAATATAAATTACATTTATTTATGAACGTATGAATTTGTTATTTATAGGAACAAAGAATGAAAGAGAAATTATTGAATTTTCCTATATAAGCGTTATATTTTATATATATATATATATTAAAGTATACTATACAAGTATGAATGTATCGCAAATTCTTGTAGTAAATCTTATATAAATTCTTGCATATATATCTAATATATAAGAATTTAATAATTTCTTTATTTATATAATATTTTTTATTATATATACACACACACACACACACACACACACAAAGTGCGTGCCAAAGGTTTCTCGATGGGTCCAAAGTTCTTAGGTTTGTAATTTTTATCCTTAAGTGAGCTTGCAAGTTTAATCTGGACAAAAAGAAATTAGCTTAATTAAATGTCTCGATGAAATTAAATAATATGGAAAATTCTTTAGAAACTTTTGATCCTCACCCTGCATATTTATTTCAAATATTTTCCCTTGTATGTACTTATAGAGGAATTTTATTAATAATTTGTATAAAGATAAGGAAGAAGAGGGAACGAAAAAATTTCCGAGATACGTAAAATAAATTCATCAATTTTTTCCTCTTCTTTTTTTTTCTTCTCGATGAAAATAACGTTACGGATATTGAAAACAAAAAAAAAAAAAAAAAAGAAAAAGGAAAAAAACGACATCGTTCGTACTTCAGTTTGTCGATCCCATCGATCCGATCTTCGACTACGTATAACACGTCGTGTACGTAGAGAGAGCGAAACGTTTCAATCCGTGCTTTACGAAAAAAGAAAAGAAGAATAAGAAGAGACAGAGAGAGAGAGAGAGAGAGAGAGAGAGAGAGAGAGAGAGAGAGAGAGAGAGAGAGAGAGAAAACGGGAAAAGGGCAAGTCATCGTGTCATCATCGCAAGATAAAAATCTATAGGCGGCTGGGACGTGATTTGAGAGGTATGAGTTAGTGCACGGCGTTCTTTCAGAGTGACTCCCACTGCAAAAAGAGCTTTGAGAGCAGTCCTGTGCCGACGATGACACGAGTAAAAGCATCAAAAGGTTCGCAAAGTGTCAGAAGGGATGTTTGAAAACCACCCCCTTTTCTTTTTGCCCGGCAGATCGATCGGTTTCTATCTCATCCACATCGTGTTTCTCATTCCCCCTTTTTCTTCTTTCTTTTTTCTTTTAATTCTTTTTTTCACAGATAGATCGACGCATATTCCCCTTTCTTTTTCATCATTTCATTTTCTTTAGATTAATGCACATAATTAATTATTTTACCTCATTGACGAGAGTCGTTAATTAACATTATTATCAAACATTCTCAATGAATTGTTCGGTCGTGAATATAATTAAGTCTTATTTATTGCGAAGAAATGTGTTTTTTTTTCACATTTTTTACTCTTCTCTTTTCTGACTGATTATTATTATTATTATTATTATTATTATTATTTTGTAATATTTGTTTTATATTCGTAAAGAGACGAAAGGTCGATATATATAAAAAAAAAGCATAGGAATGAGGTGAAAAAGATAAAAGTGCACTAAGGTGCATTTATATGCATTATAGACCATCCGAATAGAGATCGTCAGTGATGGACAATAAAATATGCACGATACATGCATTTCATTTCGAGCATTCGAGTATTCGAGCGATATGAGGATAATTGATATGTTCGAACACATTCGATGGAGCTCTATTATGGAATTTATCGGCGGTATGTCTTTCGAAAAATTCTCTTTAATTTTATTTGGATAGGACGACGAATGGGAACTAAATAAAAAGAAATTGAACGATTTTCATATCCGTAATTTTTAATTATAAATTGAAGAAACGAGACACAGTACGAAGTTATATATAGCTATAACTTTAATAACATTTTTGTTTCTTTTTTAAGAGAAAATTTCGTCATTTCTATTCATAATTTTTGTACTCTCCCACATTCGAATTATTTTCCCATTTCAACATTCAGTTCCGTTCCAAACATTTCGAATGATTTAATATCCCAAGCTTGTACGTTAATGGAAAGAAAATTTGATACGAAAGAAAACATAGAATTGACTTTCTCTCTCTCTCTCTCTCTCTCTCTCTCTCTCTCTCTCTATCTCTCTGTGTATTTTTCCTTGGGAATGAAATTACTATGACAAAAAATATTCTACAACAAAGTCCACGAGGATTGCGTTCAAAGAGATTTTATTTATTTAATCGTCCTTCGTGAACTACGGACGTTTTTATTGAACGTTACCGGACACTACTATGCTATCCGATTTCTTTTGCTATCATTTCTTCTTGATTCTATTTTCAATACGTTTCAAGGTCCTTTGTACGAGCGGGCAAAGCGAATCTATTATATAAGGAAGCGTCGAATTCGAAGAGTTATAACCGGGGCGACCTGAACTAAGTGTCACGATCGTGTACGCTAGATAAAGAGAGAACATTCTTTAGAGGGAGCTCGGTAACTTTGAGAAATGGAAACGACCGAATGGCAAGGAAAAGTTCCTTATTCGAAGAAATTTTCGAATAGCTCAGAGAGTCACGTAACTTGTCACGGGACGACACTTTACGCATCGACTTTTCTCGCTTCGCTGCGTAATTAATATTTTAAAGAAATATCAAAAAGTTCGATGGCATTGTATCATAAAAGTTTTTCTCTTCGATCTCTTTCGTATAATAAAACTTCGACGATGTTACACCCGATATTATTCTAAAACTTCGAAAAATCATCTTCATCGACAAATAGACGAAACACCGATCATACGTCGTTGTTACAAATGATAATAATAAATTGGATCGTACTGTTGTATCATGTAAATATGTGTGTATCTTGTAACATTTTTTGTGATCCTTAAGATGACGATAAATCTATGACCTGCGAAAGGGAAATAGAGATAAATGAAAATAAAAATGCGTATGTGATAAATAGATAGAGAGATACAGAGTGAGAGAGAAAGAGAGGTAAGGCAAGGTAAGGTAATGTGTAGGAAAAAGTTTGTCAGAAAGAGAGAAAAAATGGATAGATGGATAAAAAGAGATAGATAGCGATAGGAATGAAAAATAAAGCGAAGCAGACGACGGGTCACCGTCTCGTCGTTGAGGTTGTTCGTCCTTTTTTCCATTTCTTTCTGCTTCCCCATCCTTCTCTCTCTTTATATACATATATTTTCCTACTCTCTCTACTACTCCCACCGAGTCACATACATCCAGCATCATTTTTGTTCGTATTTCGTGGTGACCGTAGACCGGAAGCGGATGTCCGCACCGTGAAAAATGGCTGCCGTTGTATTTCCGGCACCGTGTACATCTTCCCTCACTATCTATCTTCTCTCTCTCTCTCTCTCTCTCTCTCTCTCTTTATATATATATATATATATATATATATATATATATATATATATATATATATATTTCTTTTTCACTCATTCGCTCGTTGGCTCTTGCTGGCTATAATCCGAGTATTCTCCTCCTCTCTCGTTGCATCCAACCATACTCATCATGCCAAACCTTGACGCTTTGCGGCCCTGCCTCTACCGGAAATGGCCACCACGTGTCTGACCATTGTCCCAATCTTCAGTCCTTTTTTTGTTAATCGTTCTTTATTTATTGTGTCTTAACATATGCGCCAAAGATCAACCAGAGAATTTTTGAAAAATTATTGAACGTTCCCTCTTTCCTCTAGTACGCTCAGAAACTTTTGTGAAATTCGTATATTAAAAAAAAAAAAAGAAAAAAAAGAAAGAGGAGAATAGATAATAAGATCGTTTATTTAATTAATATTAGGTAGAACACTATTGAATGTTTTTTTTTCCTTTTTTTGCAAAATACGGGATCGAGTGGACGTTAAATTATTCACATGAATAATTCACTCTGACGTTTGTTTATGATTTGAAGTACTACATGCATATTCATATACATGCAATGTATAGGTTTATGTATCGTTTATAGAAAATAAAATCGAGTAATATTACATGGATTTGAATTGTTATATCAGATAATATCAAAATTTTATTATTATCGTCATTACTATGTATTTGTAATTCATTACTAATTCGATTCTAATGAAGTATATACATACATACATACGTACACACACATACACACACATATATATATATGTATATGTATATATAATGACCATATAAAAAGTTGGAATTTTTGAAAGATCCAAGAAGTAAGAGTGAATTTATAAATTCGCCGATGCGAGCTTCCGTGAAATATTAAGATAAATGTATAGCGTTCGTGAAGGAAACTCATGAAAAATAGCATCTCGCTTCTGAATGCTTCCAGTTCGAAATAAATGAATATATTGGGAGCGCTTGCGGAAGCATCAATCTCTCATCGTATATCGATCAGCCTATATAAGCGTTCACTGACACTAATACCCCTTTGCAGGTAGGACGATTCGACGATTCTTAATTGACAACTGAGAGCCTACGATCAAAAGCAATCGGGCAAAGTATTTTTCACTGTTTCAATTTTCGATATGATCTTTTTCTCTATTTCTAACTAACTTTTTGCAACCATTCGAAAGAAAGCATAATAATTTTATTATGAACTCTATAATACCATGCAATGTAGAAGCAATACATTTATACAGGTTGAATATCCCTATTTTTTCTTTTTTTTTTAGAAATATGAATAATCTGTATTTATAAAAGTCGTACGACGGTACGGAGCGATACAGTAATAATTTTTGTTTGCTTGAAGTACGACGTATAAAATCAACTTTATTTTTTTTGTTTTGTTTTGAGGTATCATACGTTTTTGATCGCACTGGTCGATGCAGTTTGAAATTCCCTATAAAAAAGTATATGTATGATAGAAAATTTATTAGTTTAGGTGATATTTTAATTTGAATATTGTTAAGAAACCACGCAGAGAGATGCGATTAAAATCTAATGAGAGTAATAATAAGTAAATAATAATAGCAAATAAATAGTAAGAGTAAGTAAATTATAATAGAAAAGAAATATTAGTGGTAAGTTACGAGAGAAAAGTCTTCCGAGTATCAATCATTTAATTTCGTAGATTATCGACTATCAATATGTATTCTATATTTGTTATTTCAAATAAACAAAATAAAATTTACAATGATAATAATAAAAATTCAAATGATTTCATTATGATTATGTCTTTTATTACGAAAAAAAAGAAGAATTCGAGTTAAACAACTATTTACAAAATCGATTTTATTACGACAATCGTAATGCAATGTTTAAATAAATAAAGAATGAATTATATTTGAAAACGATGGCGGTTTCAAGTATTTAGGATTTTTCGTTTAGGAGATATCGTCTTCGAAAGATTTTCATTCATTAATCGAAAAGTACAGCTGTTCGTAGTAATAGTGGGAGTAATAGTATGCAAGAGTAAATTGTTGTAATTTGTATAAGTTAGTATGTAATATTAGTTAGTATGTAATGTTCAATTTGAATGAAATTATGTAGGTTAGTAGGCCAATGTAAACGTCTACGATTTATGTGGAAATATCTCCGAAACAAAAAGTCGTTGAGACTTGAAACGAATACCATTTTAAAGATCAGAATTTTCTCTATTTATTTTTCAACGTATCGTTAATAATTAATTAGCAATTCGTAATGAACGATTTTGACAAACAAATTCTTACGAAGTAAATTCATCTTATTTCGCCGATCAAGAATTTAGATTGGGACTGATTTATAAAGTAACATAAATTAATCAATGATCAATAAACAAATCACTT
The DNA here is from genome assembly GCA_911387935.1 of Dolichovespula saxonica. Lineage (NCBI taxonomy): Eukaryota > Metazoa > Arthropoda > Insecta > Hymenoptera > Vespidae > Dolichovespula > Dolichovespula saxonica. The sequence continues at coordinate 5,430,145 of OU426997.1, forward strand.
TCGTTTTTATTAGAAGAAACAATTTTTATTCCACATTGCTAATATCCACCTGTTCCATTTACATGTGAATACTTTTGGAATTAATAAAAGAGACTTGAATTGAATACCATTTTAAAAAGGGCAGTATTTTCTCTATTTTTTCAACGTATTGTTAATAATTAATTAACGTAAATTAATCAAAATATATTAAACGAATTATTTATTTTTTTTTTTTATCAAAAAAGAATTCCTTTTTAATATTGTTAATAATCAGGTATTCCATTTACATGGGAACATTTCCGAAACAAAAAGTCGTGGAGACTTGAAACAAAGGCCATCTTAAAAGTCAGAATTTTTTCTTCTCGATGCATTGTTAATAATTAATTAGCAATTCGTTATGAACAATTTTTATAAACAAATTTTTACGAAACAAACTCGTCTTATTTTATTAAGCAAAGATTCAGATTAAGACTGACTCATAGAATTTAATAATAAATAATTAATAAACGAATTAAATTTTTATAGAAAAAAAAGCAACCGGCAATGTAGATTGTGTGCGCGTGAGCGCGCGCTCGCGTGTGTATGCGAGTGTGCGAGTGTGCGAGTGTGTGAGAGAGAAAAAGAAAGAAAGAAACACATAAAGAAACATCGACATCATCGGTAAAATATATTTAATTAGAAGAAACGATAAGCCCAGAAAATATTCTCCTTTTTAAATTCGTTTAGCCGTGCGATAAGATACATTTCACGTTTCCTTCTCCTATACTTTCTTTCCTCTCTCTCTCTCTCTCTCTCTCTCTCTGCTTTCGTTCTTTGTCTTTCTCTCTCTTACTCTAGACATTTTTTCAGTTACTACGATGCCGTCGTTGCGACGACACTCGACGAACTACTTCGTCGTGTATAACGTCCTAGTGTTTGTGTGTTAAAATGATAGAAAGAAAAATTCCACTTGCCAGCGTTCATTTACTTTTGAATCTAGCTTCCAACTTGCGCGTGTAAAATTTTTCTTTTTCATTCTTTCTCTTTCTCTTTCATGATTCTTCGTTCCTAATTGTAAGTCGAGTATACACGAGACGACCATAGTTTCTTTCTTGTTCTTTCTCTCTCTCTCTCTCTCTCTTTGTCTTTCTCACACGCACGTGCGCGCGTACACACACACACACACACACATACACATGCATACAATAAGCCCATGAAAACAAGCTCTACAATCTGTTATAAGAGAAAAGGGAATTTAAAATGTAGCGATAATGAACGTTGGTCAAATACCGGTGACTCTTTTTGTCGCGACGTTTTACTCGTGTGTTTAATTTTTCTCTATTCGCTGACCGATAATATCAAAGTCTCTTTCAACGTTTCTTTCTTTCCTTCTTTCCTTCCTTCTTTCTTAGTCTTTACTTGTCTATAATATTTAATTATATATATATATATTTTTTTTTTAATAATGTCTATAATATCTATCTATAATAATGTCTACAATATCTATAATATCTATCATAATGTCTATAATATCTTATATTTAATGTAATATTTAATATTATGTTATTATTTTTTTTATAAGAAATGATTGTGTCACGATAAGAGGAAAAGTATCAAAAAATCGAAACAATCTAAATAGCATATTAGAACTTGTTAGAACGATCGAGAAATGGCTTATTATATAGAAATATAAACATTTTTTAATATTATTTCCCAACGCCGAACATTTCGGATAAATAATTAATATTCGCGAGGAACGTTAAAATAATCGTCGAAAATATTCGTGTATTTATATTAATGTGTTTGCGACTATGAACCTATATGTGTGTGTATATAGATCCGTACGAGTTCGGGGGAAAACGTTATGACATTTAAATTGAAATAAAAGCTTCTGTAAATTTTGTAGCTGCATATTTAGTTCGTCGTGTATAATAACACGAAAGAGGGGAAAAAAAAGAGAGAGATTACGTTATTCTCCCTCTCGTTCTCTCATTCTCTCTCTCTCTCTCTCTCTCTCTCTCTCTCTCTATCTATCTCTCTCTTTCATCATCCATTTTTCTCTTTAAAAAGTTTTGAAAAAATATGCTCGTTAAAATAGAAATATTTGGTCTCGTTTATTTGAACGCAATTGTACTTTCTCATTATAGAGTTACAACTAATTGATAGATAGTGTAAATAGATGTTCGTAAAAGAAATACGATCGTAAGAGAAATAATCGATTAACGACTATTGACGGGACATTCAAAAACGTTCTCTCATTTTGGAGAAGAAATTGAAAAAAATTAAAAAGACAAGATAGAGAAAAAGAAAAGTAGTGCATAATAAAATATATCGATTCTTTTTTATCGAGACACGTATAAAACCGACAGACCCGAACTTTTTCACGTTTATTATTTCCTTGTTCTTTTTTTTTTTTTTTCAACGGTTTCTTGCTCGTTTTGTTTCAGGAAAGTTTCGAGAATGCGTTGAATCGAGCCACGTCGTCGACGAACTTGGGCTGTGGGAATGGATTCGACCTTGTTGCTACTCCTTTTAGTCGGTAAGTTTAAAGATAAATACAATATATATATATATATCGGTTAATATCTTCAAAA
>OU426997.1:5437696-5490196 GCA_911387935.1 Dolichovespula saxonica
TGTATATAGGAATCGGAGAGATAGAGATAGAGATAGATAGATAGATAGAGAGAGAGAGATAGAGAGAGAGAGAGAGAGAGAGAGAGAGAGAGAGAGAGAAGTTTTCTGATGCAAATGTCCAAGCTAGACTGACTATGAGAGCCACGTGCACGAGATATCTGCGGCTGCGTTCGTAATGCTTTCGTGAAAAATACACACAGGGAGAGAGAGAGAGAGAAAGAGAGAGAGAGAGAGAGAGAGAGAGAGAGACCTCTCCCTTCCCCTCTCCATCTGTGTACCTCTGGCCATCCCTGTATCGATTTCTGGCCGATGGAGTATCGGAGTACTCTCTCTTTCTCGCTCCCTCTCCCCCTCCCCCTCTATCTCTCTCTCTCTCTTTTTCTGTCGTTCGCATCAGCGTGTCCCTTAGTCAGAGTTCTTCTTAGCCATGCGCGCATTAAACGATGAGATATATGTCCAGTCTTCGATGTTGATCTTCTTCATTCTTCTTTCTTATTTCTCGCTTGACTTTTTTTATTTCTGTCTCATTTATCTTCCTACACGACTATAGTTGGGAAAGAAACGAAACATCGTTAAACTTTGTCCGACGAAATCGAATAAACATTAACAATATCACGACGTGAAAAGAGAGAGAGAGAGAGAGAGAGAGAGAGAGAGAGAGAGAGAGAGAGAGAGAATAAGAGTGATGCAGGTCTGTCATAAGTCAGGAGAAAACGTTTTTCATCGTAGTAGCTATCCGGTTTTATCCGGTCACGTTTTAGAAATTTCTCGAAAGTTTCGAATTTAAGAGTCTCCTTGAGACATCGTGTTTCTCTAGGAGCAAACGTCGACAAATTTGTGAGTAGAGTAAGTGGAACAAGTGATAGCGGTCAGTCATAAGTCAGCCGACAACGTTTTTCTTTTCCCCCTATCTTTTTTCTTTTCTTTTTTTTTTTCCTATCCTTCTTTCTTTCACCCCACTTGTACCCCCAATCCCCTTCCCCGTTTCTTAAAAGTTTGAATTTAAGAGTCCTCCCCGTGACGTAGTTTCGAAAGAAAGATAATGTCTTCGCGAATAGATAAAATAGATTTTTATAGTAACTGTCATGTCCCAGTGGAGTAGATCGACGGCTGCATCGCATGCGAAGAACGAACATTTATCCTGGTGGACGAATACAAATAGAGTTGGAAATAGAAAATGTAAGGAAATTTTCGAGTCTATATTCTGCTAACAACGTTCCATCCATCGTAACGTGGATACACATTAGTCTCAGTTTTTTGAGATAGCAGATAATATTTAATTTAACGGGATAATAGACAAAGATTGTATAACATAGTCCTTGATAACATCGAGGTTACACCGATACGAATAGACGTAAATGTGTAATTTATCGATTGCATATTCGCATAATGAATTTTTCTTAAAAAAAAAAAAAATAAAAAATAAAAATTCAATCATTCTTCGTCAATTCGTCTTAATACCTTTCTCAATCTGTTTTGGAATTCTTCATTATAAAAGTAATCTTGTTATCGGTACTCGTCGGTATATATTGTAGTTTCCATTAAAGTGACAATAAAATAATGGATAGAAGATAAGGAAGTAAAAGAAATCATCGTTTTTATCGTACGAATATAAAACTAGGTAGAGTCCTTCCGTAAGAGTTTTATGGTTTTGGTATACCTCGAACTAGGACAGTTTACTTACGAATGTAATAAAATCGACGAGCTTTCAAAAACAAGAAAAAAAAAAAGAAGAAATGGCGATGACATGAAGCAAAATATTCCGAGTGTGTCCTATTTAATTTATCGTTTCAACTTTTGTTAGGATAACTTTTTTCATTTATAATTTTTTTCCTTATCGATTCTCGATCTGAGCAGGATCGAGGATCACTGACGATCGGAGGTTTACAGAGAGATCTTCAACAAGTCCGTCACGGCAAAGCATTACGAATGAACATAAAAAATGTGCACGAGAAGTTTGGTTTAATTCGATAAGTTGTTCGTTATAAAGTTTTTCTTTTTTTTTTTGAAAATAACATCAAACAAGTGTCCACCTTTGGAACTTCGACAGATTCGATATCTTTCTGCGATATGTTTTACGGTTTTACCCAAAGTTTCTCAATGGTAGAACAGCCATTTCATTTCTAAAGTTTTTCTTTGAGATCATGCAGGGTTGCCGAAGTGTTCGAGTATTATCTGGACTTATTGTAAGCTCTTGAACCACTTGTATCTTATGAGGGAACAAATATATGACGGTACTCATTATTCTCTACAAGGACTACATTGGGATATCCAACTGTGCGGATCGTCCTCTTAATGATATTTCTAAGGACCATTTGTCGTTTGCAGCTTGTTTTTTCTCATCTCTTCCGTCATTATTAATAATGTTACAACACGAACAAATGGGGTAATGAATTATCAAACAACCTGACATGTATATTACACGTATATGTATATATAACGAAGAGGTGTATAGTGACAAACACGAGAAAGGGACGATATTCGATTTTAGAGAAGCGAAATCGATTCTCCGAGCGCGTGCAAAACGACCAACAAGCAAGATCGTTCGATATGTATGTATATGCGGGAACGGTATATATTATATGTATATACGTATGTGTACGTGCTAGCGCATATATATGTGTGTGTGTGCGTGTGCGTTCATATATTTATGTATGTGTACGTACGTGTATATGCGTACGAGTATTAGTCCAGCTTTATGGAGCCACGAGACCGCACAGGGCGCATTGCCAGGGGTGCTAAAATGTGTGCTTAATATTTACTACCAACCGCAGAGCAGAACGGCTTGCACCTCTGACTCGCGTTCCGTATAGCAACTTTCATTAACAAGGATACGATGATCGAGTATTAATAGCGATAAGGGGAACGATCGGGATCGTGATCGCGTAAAATACAATTCGGTGCTTGCTCGCGATCGTTTATTCGGAGACAACACTTCGAACGTGTATTCGAAATACACGTAGAAAAAATTCTCTCATTTTTCGTGTTGTATTTTTTTTTTTGTGTTCTCTCTTTTCGTTGGGTTTTTTTTTGTATGCGTGTATCTTTTTATCCTAGATATTTTAACATTCGCTTCCTATCCATTGTTATTTTATTCGTATGTTATTATATACATTCTCTCTCTCTCTCTCTCTCTCTCTCTCTCTCTCTCTCTCTCTTTTCAGGATGAGTAATTTAACAAGCCTTTTTACGAATCACTATCTTAACGATTAGACGAGATATCGGTAATAAGTTTTTACGTTTCGATGTTTCTAAATAGTTGTTCGGGAACTTTTTGAGATACATAAGTAAAATATTTTTTTACCATCGATTCGAGTTACTCGCTTCATTGGAATTAGAGATATCAACTTGTAACATGAATCTGTGTAACAATAAATGTTTAAATGTATCTCGATCGATTACATTAATGTCTTCTCTAATGGTATTATTATATTTATATGGATAACGAAACGTGATCGTTTTTTATGTTGAATTATATTGTTTGTCTGTCTCTCTCTCTCTCTCTCTCACTCTCCCTCTATTTGTCCCACATTTTATTTCTCTTTTTTTACTTGCTTCATTTTTGTGGAAAATATTGTTTTAACGAAATCTTGTTGTTGTACTCGTTATTTTATTGTTTCATGTATCATTTTATTATTTCATTTGTTTATGTAAAAACAAACTCGTACATACACATTTACGTTCGTAAGGATTTAGGATGTATATATATTTTTATTTTATTCCAGATGTAATATCGATATGTACATATATACATACATACATACATATATACATATATACATACATACACGCACATATATATATATATATATATATATATATATATATATATTTATATATTTATATATATTTATATATCGAAAGAAAGAGAGAGAGAGAGAGAGAGAGAGAGAGAGAGAGATAGAGAGTAGAACCACTCTCGTGGTTCTCTGGCTTTCCCTCTGCGGAATATAGATGCATATCCGTTCAATGCGTTGGAAAAGCGATAGATCGCGTTTGATAAATTTCCACTCGGTCTCTATTTCCAAAACGAAGTATCGACCAAGAGTAATTCATCGTGTCAGAGAGAGAGAGAGAGAGAGAGAGAGAGAGAGAGAGAGAGAGAGAGAGAGAGAGAGAGAGATAACGACAACGTGATATTTTATATCACTTTAATTTTTTTTTTCCGTTTCGAATAAAAAGAAATTCAACATTTCTTTTAATATCTCTCATAATGCTTTGATCGTTTCTTCCGTCTTTCTTGCAAACGAATAATGAAAATGAAACACGATCGTTTACTCCTCGACTGTCTTCCTCACAATTTTTGCCAAAAATCATTTCGATCCCTTAAAAAATAAGAAGAAAAGAATATTTCTAAGAAATACGAAAAGATCGAATGAAAAAATCGAATATAATCGAATAATGTCGAAGGCGGGGCGAGGATGGAGGAGAGAATCTTGGCGAGATAGATAAAAGATTAGTTAGACATCATCGGCCGTCATTGTTCCTGAATCAAATCGCATTTTCGCCATGACGTATCCATCATACGTCGTTTCCGCGTCTAATCCATCACGCGAGTAACGTGCGCCAGTAACGAGCGAGCACGGTTGCGAAAACGGCTGGCATATCCGTCGTCGTGACGTCGCTTTTACACCTCCCTCCTCCAACCCCAACTCCGTCCCATTCGAACTTCCGCTATTCCTCCTCCTTCTCCTCCTCCTCTTCCTCTTCCTCCTCCTCTCCTCCTTCTCCCCGTTCTCCATCTCTTTCTCTTCCTCTTCGTCATCGTAGTGTCGCGAATGCGCATTATTGCGAGAGTCCAAGTTCCCTTCTCGCCAGAGCTTAGACACGATCAGGAGAGTTTGTGCAACACTCGTCTGCCGACGGGACTCGAACAAAGAGCGGCATTATGCAAATTCGCTATCAGGAAATGGCTAATCCTTGTTCGGTTCGAATCTTGCTCGAGCTTCTCGAAAAAAAGATATAAACAAAGGGAAGGAAGACAAAAAAAAAAGAAATAAGAAAATAAACTAGTATCCTCGACACTTTCTTTCGTTGCTTACCTTTAATATATATATATATATATATATATATATATATATATATATATATATATATATATATATATATATATATATCGATTTTATATCGATCTCCTACATTAACCACATTTCTTATAATTTGACAGGTAGTTAAAAACCAAAACAAAACTTTCTTCACTTTTAAATATCAATGTATATATATATATATATATATATATATATATATATATATATATATATTTATATGTGTACTTTTCATTTATTTAAATGTACGATAATGAATAAGTGTAGCCAGTTTTTTTATTTAACATTATTGCCATAATTATGATTTCAATAATTGTGAAGAACAAAAGATGATTAAATGTTTGCTATAGTTGTAGTATTATAGAGCTCGTGTTTTCAATGTCGTCGATCGATAGTATAGAACGGCTAATCAGTTATAGACCTTTACTACTAGTTCGATCAACGAGATACTTGTACTACTTGTTCTCTCCGTATAACTGACTCGTACCACTAAATTTACTTCGTACATAGGTAGGACGAATTACCGTTGTCACTATTCTCCTCTCTCTCTCTTTCTCTATCTCTCTCTATCTATCTATCTATCTATCTATCTATTTATTTCGTTACACGTGCTATCTTTTTATACTCTTTTATTATTCCGTATAAAATTAACGAAAAGAAAAGGAAACGTTATGATCGTCCACCCGGAGAAAATCACATTAGTATCATCGTATTTATTCGCCGAGGTAAAATATATTCTGTTAAGATTGTTTAATTAAATGTGACACCCTGTATATCTTAAGCTTTCATTTCCCCGGAGACGTTTGTCCATACGTCCGTCCATTTTCATTAATTTCGACTTTCTCTTTTACTTTTATTTTCCCCGTGTATTTCCCATCGCTAAATACGCGTGTGTTATATCGAAATATGCAATCATATATTTTTTTTTTATCGAGAAATTAAAAAATAGTGTGTGTGTGAGAGAGAGAGAGAGAGAGAATTTGTGATGCGATCTCACATTGGTGGCTGTGGCATTCGCGACAACACATCCATCACGCATCGTTTTCGCGTTCAAGTGCATCACCAGTGCGAAAGAGAACTCGAATGGATATCGCATTACCGAGCGCGTAACATCGTGACGCTAACGTACGCGAACGCGAGCGCGATCAACTTCAATTTCAATGTGAGCATGTAGCAAGAGGTACACACACACACACACACACACACACGTACGCGCGCGTATACATGCACGCATATATACGTACATAGCTTTTACCATGGTACACCGTGAAAATTCCTCGAAATCGATTTGTTGTTCTCTCTCGCGAATTTCCATCTTCCTTTCGGACGTATATCTCTCTCGAAAGTAAAAAAAAATTCATTTGTCAAATCTTCCTTTTTTCTTTCCATTTGTTTTTTTTTTTTCGTTCATTTATTCTTTCGTACGTCCGATCCTTCGTTTTTGTTTACTTTTCTATTACATCTACGTGCAAGATGAAAAAGAAAAGGTAGAGTGAGAAGAATATCACGCGTGCGCGCATTAATAAATAAATAAACGGAATACGTTTAGATATATTTTTATTTTCGTTACCCGTACATACTTCTCATGATATTTATTGTTTCGTTAAGTATAGATATACAAATATCGATTATTTCAAAAAGAATATGCACGCAAATATTATTTCGTTTCTTACGGCGCGACGTAAAACGAACAAATCGTTTTTAATAGTGGAACATTTTACGCGGTTTCCCATTTGGTGAAGTGGCAAGAAGAGAAGAAATAGAGCGAATGACGAGTATCGATAATCCGATTATTCGTTATCAGAGACGAAAAAAATACATGCATATATATATATATATATATACATATATATAAATACACATATATATATACACATACACGTATAATCTGTATATTATATTGTCGCATGTCGTTGAAGAGAAAATTAAATTTGCGCTCCGCGTCATCTTCTCTTTTTTCTTTTCTGTCCCTTTTCTCTCTCTTTCTCTCTCTCTCTCTCTCTCTCTCTCTCTCTCTTTCTTTTATTTTTTTTATTTTTTTTTATTTTCGAATACCGAAAGAAACGACACGTACCGAAATATATCTCGAAAATACGAGAAGATCGGAATGGTTATTCAGGGAGAGTTGGTAGTGGAAAAAAAATACTGGCGAGGGAAGAGAAAAAAATGAATGAGAAAGAGAGAGGAAAAGAGAGTAACAGAGAGAGAGAGAGAGAAGCGTGGCGCGACTTCTGACTCTATCTCGAGCGTTGAATTAAATATACGGACGAGCAACGTGGAACGCTTTCTCGATAAGTGTAGTAAAAAAGGAATATAGCTATGCGAGTGTGTATATGGAACCCTCCGATCGCACCTTCCCTCGTTTTCCTTTTTTCTCCCTCTCTTTCTCTCTCTCTCTCTCTCTCTCTCTCTCACACACACAGATCCCCTTTTTCTCTCGAAGGAAAAAAGTATTCGTCCCTTTATTCGTATGGCCTTTGGACTTTTCACGGACTTTCTTTCTCTCTTTCTCTCTCTCTCTCTTTCTCTCTCATCTCCGTTCCTTTTTACTGTGTCCGCGTTATTGCCCCTCGTACCTTCTATAAAACGACGAAATAACGTTTTATTGTTATACCGAACGAGAGTTTCGCCTGTAACACGGTTTCAAGAAGAGAGAAGAAAGGTAAAGAGATATTGAGATTTTTCTTCCATTAAAATGGCAAACTTGTATTTGTATTTGTTATATTTTGATATTAGACCGAATCGTAGAGAAAAAAAAAAACAAGAAGAGAAAGAAGAAGAACAAAAAAGAAAATGAAACAAAAAGAATCGATTGAAAATTATTACTTTTGATTAATTTCGTAATTAGAGAGAAATTATTTTTGTTTTATTTTCGCATAATTCAAAGAAAAATAATTTTTCTCCGATCGTTCTCAAATTTCAAATATATATATATATATATATATATATATATATATATATATAATAAACGATTTATATATATATATATATAAATATAATAAACGACTTTTAATCCTGCTATAATGATATCAGATCAAATCGATCGAAATTTGTTTACGTAATAAACAAATAAATGGTTAAATAAATCATCGATTTCAATAGTACCTATGTGCATACATGAGTAAAGTCGTTGATCTCCTTGGACGAAAAAAGAATGCAAATTTTTGAAGCTTCCACGGTAGTTACGTTCGCACGGGGATGCAATGCCATTTGTCCAATTGGAATTCATGAATAACGCCGGCTTCGCAACTTGTCACTGGGTTGCGAGGTCTCGCCCTGCTAGTTTCGGTGTGTCTCCCTCCCCCTCCCTCCCTCCCTCTCTCTCTCTCTCTCTCTCTCTCTCCTCATCTTTACGGTACGCCTCTCGCAAACACATCTACCTACCATATATCGTGATTCTCCATCTCGTTGTGCACGTGTTATGACTATAGCAGAGTGCCTCGATGGGACGCGGGGATAGGGGAGGGTAGGAGGGAGGGAGGGTTGGGGGGTAACGCAATAACGTTCGATTATTGGTAGTCACGGAGTATGCGAGAGTTGTGTGCAAAAGCGTGGAACGTTAGCTGAGGTGGAGCTTGAAAAGTGGTCTTGTGTACGACCCGTGCGCGCGCGCGCGCGCGTATGTATCCGTGTGTCGTGTAGTGGGCGCGTGCGTGTTTCTGTAGAAAACGTCGCTCGTATATCAAAGTTCTCAACCATTCTCGCTTTCTCACTTTTCCGAGCTTTACTAGCCGAGTGCACGACAAGGACGTTGAGGGAAGCACGGTAAAGAATTTTCTTGCCGTACAATAATAGTCTCACCTTGTATATATGAAGTACACGTAAGTTTTCTAGTAGGTAACAAGGAAGGAAAGATATTGTATTTCTTTTGCCTTCCTCTTTTTTTTTTTTTTTTTTTTTTTACTTTTCCACAGAGTCGTCCTCGTCCTCGTCGTCGTCGTCGTCATCGTCAAGTTTACAAAGCAATATTTACGTTATTAAAAAAATACCGTTGAAATTGTCGTAAAAAAAGGGGGTGGGCAGGGAATAACGATAATCGATCTTAAAGCGAGATAATTTCGTAGCTGGTATAACAGGATCAAGATCGAGAAGATAGTGTCGATTTCGAGGGGAAAGTTTGCAGGGTAAACCGAAGTTCATCCCTAATTTCTCGACGGGGCACGCCTCAAAGTACACTTTAATTACGTTAAACGGGAAGTAAATTACATTAGATTGTCAGCGCTCGAGGATGTAAGGGCTCTCCGATGCCACACCAGCATTGCTATCGTCTTGGTGGAGTTTGGTTGTACAGTAGGGAGAAGTGACGGTAAGTGGGAGGGGTAGGAGGAGAGGAGGGGGAGGGGAAGGGGGTTGAAAACCGGCCGAAGGAAGGATGGAAGGAATGATTGTCGCTTTCGTGTGTTCGGATAGCAATGTCCGACTTCATTTCCGGCAAAGTGGATCGTAAAATAAAAGGAGCTTTAATTAATTATGCTCGAATAATGGAGTTTCCAATTAGAGACGTTAGTACTCCTTATTCGCAAACCCAAGACGACACCTATATTATTACTTCGAGTGTAATCGGCTACTAACGTTAGTCCTTGCTTAACGAACGAGCGTGTAATTGCAGTTAGGAATCTCTCGTCGTTCATTTGTCGCGTGGATTTATGTTTTATAAATAAATATATATATTTTTATTTATTTATATGTATATATATATGTGTGTGTAGGATATTCTTTGTAATCCTAAATGTACGAATTGGCTAACTCGGACTACTTACTCTTGTTTAATATATACTTTATTAATACAATTATTATAATTAAGGTGTTACAACGATGTATATTACTACTGTTTTCTCTTTCCCTAACTTAATCAAGGCTTTACTCTTTGTTGGTCCACTCAGAATACTACACGTGATACTCTTAGTTCTGCTCTCTGATCTCTTCCTCTCGTTGATCTACTCGAGATCTGGTCCACTCAGAACCTACATCGTCTTTCCTCGTCGTATCTCTTCAGAATCTCCAGAGAGATCGCATATTCACTCTTGTCACCTTTTATTACTCTCTCTCTCTCTCTCTCTCTCTCTCTCTCTCTCTCTTTATATGCGTGTGTGCAATGGTTTATATCGTATCTATATAAACCGTTTGTATAAATCGTTTCTCTCGTAATCGTACGATATCGAAGAAAAAAAATCGATGAAAGTACTCGAGGAAAATTCTCGCCGTTATCGATTTTCGTGCGAGTATGTACTTATTCGTATTCGACGAGTGACGACGAGGCGTCTTTGCAAAAATACAAGTTACACCCTTAAAATGAGGTCATAAATAGGTCATATGCACTCGTAGATATGCACGTAGATCGTAAAGAATCTTTGGAAATACATGTATCTACATCGCGTAGTTTTTTCTATTTGAAAGATCGACTTCTTGTAGTCTCTCGACGATTATGAACGATACGTAAGAAATTATATATATATATATATATATATATATATATATATATATATGCATTTAAAAAATGAAAGAAAAAAAAAACGAAATAAAAAAAGAGGAACATAAGCTTCACTTCGTTGCTCAATAATTTTAATTATTTATTGCTTACATTGGAGAAAAGATCTTCGTCCTTGAAAATCCGATTAATGGATTTCTCATAGTAATTGCACAATTGCATGATAATGAACGTACGTTCATGTAATATTATTGAGGATAATAAGAGTGAAGTAACAATTTAGTACGAACAAAAAAGCAAAAGAGAGAGAGAGAGAGAGAGAGAGAGAGAGAGAGAGAGAGAGAGAGAGAGAAAGCGAAGGAACGAGCTTGAAAGCTCAACGAAGTCTTGTAAGACATGCAAGATTCGCAAGTTCCAGGAAGCTTCCGCAAGCTCTCGAAAGCTCTCTCTCTCTCTCTCTCTCTCTCTCTCTCTCTCTCTCTCTAACTCATTCTCCCCTTTCGGAAGATCTGCAAGCTCGCAGAAGCCTCTAGTAATCCCCGAAGATGCAAATAGTCGTAATGCCTCATTATACGACCACGCTTAGTGGGTTTCATCGACGAGGTTAGGTCCTCGGAGAGCGGGAAAATTCGAACATCGCGACGTTCGAAGAGTCAGAAAAGGGTCGGGCCTCTCGATTTATACGAATGGAAACAAAATTTCATCGAATGTATTTTCGGACGGGCTGTAAATCAAAGCGACTGTACTATAAGTCAGTTTCATCTAACGAAACGTTTGTCCACGCTTATCGACGTGCTTGTCGTGCGTGCGTAAGGATGTCTGGTGTTTGACGAATTTGATCAGAAACGAAAGCTCAGCTTCCTTGTTCGATTAATATCGATTTAATATTAATAAAACTTTTCGAAACGTCAGACGCTTCTTTCATTCTAGCGTAAGATGACGGAATGTGAATTTTTTTTGTCTGTCTGTCTATCTGTCTGTCTCTCTCTCTCTCTCTCTCTCTCTCTCGATTTCCTTCAAATTTATCGATGACCCCGATGTGTTCTGACCCTTTACCTCTCTGAAATGCACGATTCACCCCTTTTCGGTACTCTCGATCGGCCGAGTTTCACATCCGGTATGTACATAGGTATATCGGCTGGATTTTAGCCCACTGGGTAGATAGGTAGTGGGAGTAATCGTAGGGGTGGGGGAGGAGGGGAGGTTTAGAGTGGGGATAGACGGCGGCTAGCACAAGCATAATCGGCTTACACCATCGCAGCCTGACGGCCCGTGAACGGACGAGCGATCCTGAAACCTCGAATGCTTCGATATAGCGTACTTACTCTCGAGGATACGCTATTGCTGCATCTATCCTTCTATCTCTCTCTCTCTCTCTCTCTCTCTCTCTCTCTCTCTCTCTCTCTCTCTCTCTCTCTCTCTCTCTCTTTGTACCGCCTACTATCACCCATTGTGAATTACCTAGCGGTACCAAGCTAGCTACGCGAGAACGAATCGAACACAAGTAAATGTATGTATACATGATTTGGTATGTTTGTGTGTGCTATATTCTCCAATTTGTACTAGAACGAAAATACAGGAGTTAGCTAACAGGCACGCTAAAGGTACGCGCGATTTCGACAACGATCGCACTAGCTCCCGATCTAGTTGTCAACAGGGTGGGAGGGAGAGGTGAGGAGGAACGGCAACGATACGATAGATAGGAGTTAGCTGGGATACTGACTAATCTGCCAATATAAATGGCATTGGTCTAGACGGCACGTCGTGTTAAATGACGCTTGATATCTCTCTCTCTTTCTCTCTCTATCTCTCTCTCTCTCTCTCTCTCTCTCTCTGTATTCTCGCTTTTGAAATTGGGTTGATTAGAGGATACTGAATTATTCGAAGGAAGAACTTTATTCGTCGAGATTGAACTTTATGTATAATTTATTTCTAATTGCACGTTCTAATACGCACACACGTACACACGTGTAGTTCTAATTTCATAAGTTTGCATTAACCAATGGCCAATTTCGATTTCTAGGGAAAAATATATCGATGATCTTTAACTACGAGCTATATCACTTTACGTATATAATTTATTTCTAATTTTACACTTTGATACGCGCACGTACGTGTATTTCTAATTT
The DNA here is from genome assembly GCA_911387935.1 of Dolichovespula saxonica. NCBI lineage: Eukaryota > Metazoa > Arthropoda > Insecta > Hymenoptera > Vespidae > Dolichovespula > Dolichovespula saxonica. Next base: position 5,450,299 of record OU426997.1, read on the forward strand.
CGTAAGTTTGTGTTAATCAGAATAGTCAATCTCAATTTCTATGCGATAACGTCGATGATCTTTATCGCCAAGCTGTGAGATTTATCGACGTTGAATAAGAGAAAACAAAAACGAAAGAATTTGCATGGTCATCCTGAGAAACACATAGAACCATTCCCATAATCGTTTCGTCATCGTCCATTAAACGTTATTAATATCGAATACCATTCTCCTTAACAGATTATTAATTTACTTGGGGAGTTAATGACGATGGTAGACTCGGCAACAGCCGTAACGGCTAACTACGATCGAGGGTATAATCTCCCTTAATGGTCCGATATTCTCCGTAACGATATAACTAAGGGAGAGAGAGAGAGAGAGATAGAGAGAGAGAGAGAGAGAGAGCTCGATTGTGAGATAGACAGACATTTGGTAGTAATCCAAATAAACGAGGCGTACACGAGAGGAAGAAAGTATGTATTATCGATTAGCTCTATCTTCGGCCATTTGCGAAATAAGATCAACATACTATAGATAAGTACTCGATGTATAATAACGTCATTTGAGAAGCGTTGATAGTTCCAGTACCTATCTTACAGTTACGTGTCCGATTAATTACTCGAACAAAGCCAAGAATACTCCCAGTCTCGAAAACAATGAAGATCTAACGTCTTCATTGTTGTTCGTTTTTTCCGATCGATCTAACGGTCACAATGCGAGCCTCGTAATCAAAGGCAATTTGGCGTGCTCGATAGAGACTCGATAGGTCTCGCTTCAGGCGATGTGAAAGGAATGATACGCGTCAAAGTTTCGATAACTCGAGTCAGACGATCCTCAGGACATATCTCGTCGTTGCCGATCATCAAAGAGAAAGACTGTGTCTGCAACGACATTTCTCGGTATGTATGTATTCTCTCCTCCTTACGGGACACCCGTTATAAAGGGTGTCTCTCTCTCTCTCTCTCTCTCTCTCTCTATCTATCTATCTATCTATCTCGCTCTCCCTTGCTCTCTTTATCTATCTCTTTCTCTATCTCGACGAAGTCAGAGACACTCGGTGACGGGTGCCTGCGGGCCGACACCCAGAAGAATAGCACCAACGATGGGGTTGGCGTTAGAAGTGCGACAGCAAGGAATTTGAACGAGAAAGAGAGAAAGATATATATGTGTATATGTGTGTGTATGTATATATATATATATAAATATATATATACATACACACACATATACACATACAGTGGGTTGTAGGGTGAAGATGGGAGAAGGGCTTTTTTTATTTAATTAGCGAGATGTACGAGGTACAAAGACCACCCTAGCAGTCTCCCGCTCTTATCCAGCAAGAGTTCTTGCTCAAAGACCGTGGCAGTGCCCACGTTATACCACCCATTCTCTCTATCTACCTCATTCCTCTTCATTTTTGCTTTCCTTCCCTCACCCTCTTTATTTCTGTTTCTTTATCTCTCTTTCCCTTTCTCTCTCTCTCTCTCTCTCTCTCTCTCTCTCTCTTCTTTTCTCTTTTGCTCTTTCGCTCTTTTTGCCTCTTCTCTCCGTTGTTTCGGCCTTTCGACATACGATTAATACCCCGCTCTCTTTGCGTCACTCTCGAATCATTTCTTCTCCCAGCTTCTCCTCCTCTATCTACCTCGAGGCAGTCGAGAAAATGGAAAGTAGTGAGTACAGGCGACTGGTCAGACACTTTGATCTACGTATTCACGGAGAGATGGTAGATAGAAAGTAGAGGACGTTCGCCCTAGAATTGGATGGAGATTTATTTAGATGCGTGATGTGCAGAAGAAAAAAAGAAAAAGAAAAAAGAAGGGAAAAAAAAGAAAAAGAAAAAAGAAGGGAAAAAAAGACAAAAAAAAAAACGATTTAATAACGGAAGAGATTTTAGTTGAAATTATTTATTCGTATATACGTACGGATGGAAGGGAAATAGATTTTATCACATTCAAGCAAGGCAAAATTCGTATATAATAAAAAACAGAGAGAAAGAGAGAGAGAGAGAGAGAGAGAGAGAGAGAGAGAGAGAAAGGAACAGTAAACAAGATAATTAACAATAATAATTAATATTAAAAATTCTAAATTAATTAAATATATAACTCTCTCAAAAAGAGAGATAGATAGATGGATAGATAGACAAAGAAAGAGAGAGAGAAAGAGAGAGAAAGAGAGAGAGAGAGAGAGAAGCGAACTGTAAAAAAATAGGACCAATCAAATTTGAGACGAATGAAAAAAGTTTTTGCTTTGTTCAAAGGTCCGAGTTTAAGTTCGACGAGATAATCGGTGAAGTAAAGGGGTAATCTCTGAAACAGCTGTACGCGGTTTAGTTATCGTAACGCAATCAGTAACAAGAGACAAGTTCGACGTGTTAGAACGCGATGTCACTGATTTCTGATAGAGGAATTAACCCTCGATGTATCCTCGATTTAACTCTACCTCCCCGTTCGAGGGAACCCTCGAATGGGAGCGATATTTAGTGATCGACGCCTTCTATACATTCACGTTTCTGATCTATGCGTGTGCCTGGTCTACATGCATGTGTGTGTGTGTGTGTGTGTGTGTGTGTGCCTGTGTTTTGTCTACGAGGGCTCATAGAGTTATGTATAGGGGGCAATAACGGTGACGCGACAGAGTTCGTGGTATTACAGGTAATGCACGATAAGTTCAACTTGAATCTTCTCGCTGACTCGACGTTACCGATCGCTACTCGACGCTAAATTATTCCTTCGATTTTATGAATACAGGAAGAGAGAACGATGTAGAGATGATGAGATAGAACGAGAAAGAGAGAGAGAGAGAGAGAGAGAGATTGATGGACAGAGAGAATGCTACCGCAAAAAACGAACGCTAACCGATTACGTTGATTTCGCTGCGTCGAGATATCAAAGTTATTTCGTTATCGATATACGCGTTGTAATTACTCATTCGTTAAGATCGATGCACGAGGGGTATCGTTAGTGGAACGCGTCATCATTATTAATAATTATTTCTACGTTCGTAGAGAAACGACGTTTCGTTATATTTGTTTCGTTTCGAACGGTTATCGGTCGTTCAAATTTTTCCGCGACGTTTCTTATTCTCTCTCTCTCTCTCTCTCTCTCTCTCTCTCTCTCTCTCTTTCTCCCTCTCTTTTACGTAGTTTCTTATTAGAGAAGCTTGATTATTCGAGATGGTCGAGAAGAGAAGAAGCACGGGTGCTCTCGAGAACGGGAGATTCATCTTCGGTTGAGAAACACGGCGAGAAGGAAAAAAGAGTTATACATATGAGTGAGAAAAGGAAAACGAAAGAAAGAAAGAAAGAAAGAAATAGAGTAAGAGGGAGGGAGAGGGAAAGGCGTCCACTGCTAAACGCGATCGAGCACGTGCAAATACGAGAGGCAGCCTCGGAGGAAACAAAGAGGGAACTGCAATAAAAAACTTATTAAAGGGGTCTTGCCCGTTAGAGTCCCAGTAAATATTTGACCGGTCTTTAGACTCTCCGGACCTCTGGTCCATTATGAGGAAACTAGCCTTTCCCTCTCTCTCTCTCTCTCTCTCTCTCTCTCTCTCTCTCTCTCTCTCTCTCTCTCTTACTCGCCCATTCACAAACGTACACACATATATACACATACACGCGCACGCAAAGTATCTTCCTCTTTCTATCCTTTATACTTTCTCCGCTCTTTTCCTTTCTTTTTTATTTTCTCTTTCTTCCCCCTCTCTTACCCCTCCGACCTCCTTCTATCTCATCTAATGTTTATTCGCGATTTGGATTCTTTATACGAAAGCATTACTCCTCACTTTTACGTAAACCTACAAACCGATCCATCGATTAATAATATTCCGAACGAACGAACGAACGAACGAATGAAACGTTGGAGATGGACATTTTTTTTGTATTTTATTTATTTCCTCTCGCTTTTACCAAAGTCCGTGTCTCTTTCAGGCACTGCACCTTCTCCTCCTTCTCCTCGTATACACGGACCTGTCGGAAGCTTTTATTGTACGCACACACACACACACACACACACACACACACACATTATATATATATCATATATATACATATATACGTACCTACGTACGTATTCTCCGCTCGTTCGGATAAGTGCTTCGTGGGTCGCTCTTACTGGACTCTGCATGCACATACACATATATACATGCATACGTATGTGCATACATACGTACATATATATATATATATATATATATATATATATATATGCATGCACAACATACACACATATGTATACGTATCGTTTCGACGCCGATATTACGCGCTTCAGCGTAGAAGCAGGCGTTGGCAAGCTACCAAGAGGACGACGTATCGAATCAATATTATCTGCGTTCCGCTTTCACGTCATCAATTATCGTGGGTATCGTTTTCCAGCACACACATATATATATATATATATATATATATATATACACACGTACATAGAACACATAGAGATACATACATTTTCACCTATACATTTTCATCCTCTCTCTTTCTCTCGAAAATACGCACGCGGGTGTCTCAACAGGCAATAGTCGTTTCGAACCTCTTCACTTCTTTTCATTCTCTCTCTCTCTCTCTCTCTCTCTCTCTCTCTCTCTCTCTCTCTCTCTCTCTCTCTCTCCCTTTACCTCCTTCTCTTTAGGCTTCGAGATCTCGAACAATTGCTATTTCATCATCATCAGTTACGAATCAGAATCGGTAGAAAAGATATCGGTGTATTGTTTAGAGACGTATTGTTTCCCTCTCTCTCTCTCTCTCTCTCTCTCTCTCTCTCTCTTTCTCTTTCTCTTTCTCTAATACGCGTGCGCGTTTTCTCCCACCTCCCCTATCACGATAGCTCTCTCTCATTGTCGTCGAGTGGCATTGTCGAATAAATGCGTGCCATTGTTCCGCGGTTTATCGAAAACGGAGATAGAGGTTGTGGCTCGTTAGTTCGCTCGATTCGATTCTCCTTTACTTCGTATATACATATATAAACGATACGTATATTCATACATACATACATACACACACACACACACACACATATATATATATAAAAATACATGCAGGACTATAGCCCATTCGCAAATGCCACTCTTCTTACGTTTCTAGTATACCTTATGCCTCCTTCCCTCCTCCCCTCTCCTCACCTCTCCCTCTTCCTCTTTTCTTTCTTCGTTCGCTTTATCTCTACCCCTCGTAGATCCTTTTTCGCCGATAAGCTCGTTGATCAAAGGAGGGACTTCGGTACGAAGAGCGAGCCAACTCGAGGGTTTCGGTGGTTTTTCATCAGGATATTGCGTATCGATAGCCTAAAAGGTAGAATGTTGTTTTACGAGGTGCTCTTTCGTTAGGGTATAATTCATCAAAAGATGTATATTAGTTAAAAGTGTTACGATAATACGATACTTATGTTATTAAAATTTATCGATCGTATTTATCCGTTCCCCTTTGAAAAGTACGAAAAATTTAATTCGTTCGTCTCCGTGGGAGGAACGTTAGTCCAAGTTTGTAATTAAAGTGTTAAACGCAGGAAAGGGTAGGGTAGTGTGTACGTAAATAAAGGGAATGAGAGTTTTAGATAGGGATTCTTGCTTTAAGTTTTTTTTTTTTTTTTTTTTTTTTTTTTCGAAAAAGTAGTTATAATGACCCGTCCGGTATACTGTACTTAGACCTACGAGTACAGGGAGAACGAACATGTTACGCGGAAAAGGATGGATAGAGAGGGTGGAGTAGTACTGGAGAAAAAGAGATAGATAGAATGAGAGACAGATAGAAAGAGAGATAGGGAGGATGAGAGGAGGGTGAGTGCTACTGGATGAGGACGTGGATCCGTGAGAGACCGAGGACCCAGCAGGCGGTCTCGAGTGTCTTGTCAATATGTATAGTGTCATCGATGTCTCTCCACTGGACGACTATCCTTCCTATGCATCCGTCTACACGAACGTTCTCTTTCTCTCTCTCTCTCTCTCTCTCGAATACGGGATCGTGCGCGGGAGCTATATATATATATATATATATATATATATATATATATATATATATATATATATATATATCATATATATATGTATGATATATATATATATATATATGTATGTATGTATGTATGTATGTATGTATGTATGTATATATGTATATATTTACAAGCGCGTATATATGTGCGGGTGTGTGTGAAATATACGCACACAATTACATTTACTCTCCTCTACAGACACGTATTAACAAGGATTTGCCAGGAGGCTGGTAGCGTCACAGGATGGGTATCATCGTGGCCGAGGCCACCAGGGATTATCTCTCATTCTTCGACGTCAAGCCTAACCCCACGCTAAATAATTTCAACAATTTTCATTAGGGACTCAGAACTGTCGTGGCGCCTGTCATGCCGCGAGCAATGTACTCACTTACCTATATCTTCGAGTCTTTTACTTTTTTATTTATTTCTTTTCACTCTTCTTCCTTCGTTTTATATAATCTTAACTAATTTTATTTGTATAATATTAAATAATTTTAACTATAACATCGGTGTCTTTCGAAATTATGATTAATTTTTAATCAATTCATTTTAAGGATAAAATATTAGAAATAAAATTCTTATATATATATATATATATATGTGTGTGTGTGTGTGTGTGTGTGTGTGTGTATGTACATTTCGTCGAAAAATGTTAATCTTTGATCCATAGAATTCTTAACGTTATTTATTTTTCTCTTCGAGAAAAAAAAGAATAGAACTCCGTGTCTATCAATTCGATTCGAAAGATAGGTCGTATCGAATTTTCGAAATTTTTCTTTTTTTTTTTTTGACGTTCTCGTACTTTTAATTAATCAAATCTTTTTTGTTTTTTTTTTACTCGTTTTATTTATTTATTCTTTTTTCCTTCTTTTTTTCATCAAACGTACGAGCTTTCACGATAGGAAGTCCCTAGCGTCGAGCTCTTTTCCGCGTACACATGATCGCGCATGAGTACACACAAGCATATATATATATATATATACGTTTGTGCGGTCGGCGGACGTACTCGCGAATCGTTCGAATTTATTTCACTCGAATCAGAACCGCAACTTTAATAAATAATTAGCCGTAGAGTGATGATCGGATGTAACAACCAGCGCAGAGGAGAATTTTTTTGTTGAAATTACGATCTCTCTTCATCTCTCTCTCTCTCTCTCTACCATGAAATAAATACGAGAAATAATATTTTTATTTTTTATAATCTTATGTTGAATATGATCATTACGATCGGAAAATGGTAAAGAATTCAAAAATATTTTCACAATATTTAATACTAAAAAAAGGAATAATCCTGAAAATATGTGAGAGAAAGATTATGTGCGTTTGTTAGTGAGAGAAACACACACATATACACATACACATAAAGATAGAGAGAGAGAGAGAGAGAGAGAGAGAGAGGAAAGGGAGAAATATCGAACGTATACGCGAGTAAAAAAAGGACAAGGGATATATTGCACGCGTCTACGGAAGAGAGTATTGTTTGAATTCCCTCTCATTTCGATTAATTAAGTGCTCTACCCTTTTCGCATACGAACGCCCTCGGGATACCCTTCCGTACCGGCAAACTCCGTAGAGTGAAAGGTGTTTTGTTTGTCGGGCTTTGCCCGTATTTCTGTCACCGAGCCACTCTACGTTCTATTCCATTGATACTCGTTGCGATAAGAAAAGAGGAAATAAAAGTAACGAAGAAAAGTTCGTGAGATACTTTCGAGATGAATGTTGGTTTCTTAGAACTTTCTTTCAATATCGCCGATATTACATTATACTTTACATAGATATTTGTTTTCCTAGAACGTAATATCAAGTATAGATCGATCGATCGATCGATCGAGTCTTGCGATTAGTATCTAATCCGGCTGTTAGCTCGTGCATCGTAGTGAGGATTGGATGAGAAAGGGAGAAGGGTGAGTGAGAGAGAGAGAGAGACAGAGAGAGGCTCGTAAATGCGTTCTCGTGATAGCAAACAAGGGTTAGAGTAGGTGGATTTGATGTATTACGGACTATCATTACGGTATTATAGTTTGTTCTTCCGTAGACGATCGTTCTTTTTTGTTTGATAATAATTATTTTATAACATATAAATGAGTGTTGTTTGGATCGTAAAATAGAATGGGATTTTTGTGAGTGTATCTACCTTCTCTTCCTTTCTCTTTCGTTATTTCGTCAGGGTGTATAGAAGAATCATTCAAAAAACGAAGAAGAAAAAAGAATACGAAAACAAAAAAAAAAAAAGAAAATAAGTGAAAACGGTTTAACGAAGCTTTGAGATTTAAATGTATTTGCGGTTGCAATATTACAACGTATTAATAAATTTAATGCGGCGTATATTCAACAATTTAGTTTTCCATTAAATTTCGTTAATCAAAATTATGATAAAATAATTTCCCTATTATTTACGCACGAATATTTAATAATATATTGGCCCATGCGTTTAATTATTTTTCTCTTACACGTTTAAAAAAGAAAGAATGAAAAACGAGAAGAACGAAAATAAATCAGTTAAACGAATATATAACGATTATATATATATATATATATATATATATATATATATATATATATATATACATATAACGAATTTGTAATATTTCCAATTTAAAGAGGATTCGTTCGTACGATTTAAGGATTTTCTTAAAGTCGAAAATATTCGTTTATTTACAGGTTACGTGCTAGCATTCGTCCTTCTCCTCCTCCTTTTCCTCATACTTCTCTTCCTCCTGCTCCTCTTCGTCCTTCGACAACTGTGCCATCAGTGATTACTCAACTCGAGGATCATTAATCTCTACCCCGTTGTATCAAGCGATGGCAACACTTTCGCGTCGATGCTTATCCATCGTTAATGATATATTATCGAGCGAACCGGAAGGCTCGTCGATATTACGAAAGCGACAATTAATGGGGTTTTATATCGATCGATATTACGCTTGAATGCTCTGATTCCATCAATTTCCAGAAATATCGACTCGTTTCACTTGTAAATCATCGAATTCAATAGTTCATTTTTTTCTCTTTTATATTTGCTTTTTTTTTCAAGTGCACGGAAATGGTAACTATCTCTCTCTCTCTCTCTCTCTCTCTCTCTCTCTCTCTCTCTCTCTCTCTCTCTCTCTCTCTCTCTCTCTCTCTCTCTCTCTCTCTCTTCAATAATTACGAACTTTTGATCGATCCATCAAGAGTTATTAGAGAAGAATTTTTACACCCGATGATTTTTACGTCCGACCAATGATTTTTATTATTTTCTTTTCTAACCTTTTTTCTAATGATTTTCTAACGAAGTAAAATGTTCGTCTCTACGATACTCCTTTGCCACGATTTTCGACTTATTTCATATATACTATGCAATATACATACACATACGCACGCACGTACGCACGCACGCACGCAAACTAAATATACATATAAGCAAACGTAGAACACGTAGGTTATATGTTGAGTTTAAATACCTAAATAATACATAATATCAATCGATCGATGCTTTTCATTTCTGTCGAATCATCAGGGAATCAGATATTATTTCAAGCATCTCTCGTTATTTTCATTGTCACGAATTTTCAACCTCTTTTTCCATACATTTTTATTACGTTCTGCTCGTCTTAATAATTTTATCCTTCCTTCTTTTTTTTTTTATTATACATATACATGTGTTTGCGTGTGTGTGTGTGTGTGTGTGTGTGTGTGTGTGTGTGTGTGTGTGTGTGTGTGTATATAAAGGAGCTTTTCGAAGGATCGAACTTTTTTTCATTCATTTTTATTTTCACTTTCCTGTTTTCCATGGTATAAGGAAGAGGATGACGTCTCGGAACGTGGCTTGGACATTTCCGATGGAAAACTCCTTGAAATCCTCCTGAGGAGCTTACACCTTCCCCTCCCTCCCTCCCTCCCTCCGCCTCTCTCTTTCTTTCTCTTGAGAATTCTTCTCCGACCGTTTAATGACGAAGTGACCAATACAGCCGACGACTCTCATGAACCCTTTTAAGCGAAGGACAGTTTGTAATCTCTTTATATTTGCCCTCGAAGTACCTTATATTTCTTCTTCTTCTTCTTCTTCCTCCTCCTCTTTTTCTACTTCTTCCTTCTCATTTTCTTCCTTCTTTCTCATTTATTCCATTTATTCTATTTATTTGTTTGTTTCCCGTTCTTTTTATTTCACTTTAATAACTTTTAATTAACGAAATTAAATAGTAGACGCGCGAATCCTTGTAAAAAATCAGGCCAAATTACGCCACTCAAAGAAGCATTATGAACTTTGTCCTGTTCCCCCACGAATATAAAAGAAAAGGGTAAATCGGTCGACTCTCGATTTATACGACGGATTCTATTCCGGTATTTGCGAGTGCAAACCGCGTAATTAAATACGTCCTCGTTAGTAATGGGAAGTAATTAAAAGAAATACGACACGTGGACGTCGTTAGGAGACGAATAACGTCACATCGACGAGAAAACCTATCATTCTCATCGATCGACGGAGTGGTAGGATTTGCAAAAAAAAAAAAAAAAAAAAAAAACAGAGAGAGAGAGAGAAGCGGAAAAGAAAATAATTATCTGGTTAGATTAATTAAGATCGTAAGGAAGAAAGAGGAAAGAGCAGGAGAAAAGAAAAAGTAGGGGAAAGAAAAAAAAAAAATAATATTCCCGACGTTCGCTCGTAGTCCCGTAGAAACCCGACGACTCTATACGATACGTATCGGCTTCGACTTTCTTTCTTTCTTTTTTTATTTATATTTTTCTTTCTTTCTTTTTTTTTTTTTTTTTTTTTTTTTATTTTAATCTTCTACTTCGGCCGACTGAGAATCACTGGCAAGGCCGACGTTTCACGACGTATTCACGACAGAAATAAATACGGAGTGAAAAGGGCTTGGGTTCTTTTCACGGAAGAATATAATTGCCAGAAAAATAAACGATTGCAAAGTCTGTTTGCTCGCGCCTGCCACCCCACTTCTTTTTCCTCTCTCACTCTCACTCTCTCTCTCTCTCTCACTCACTCTCTCTATCTATCCATCTCTTTCTCCTTCTCACACTATTACTCTGTCGTTCCTACCCCTCTTCTTCCTTCTCTCACCACAAAATCTCTTCCCACTGCCTTTTCCGTCTCTTTTCAGCATCCTTCAGTAGCTACACGCCCTCTGTCTCCGACCCAACCTCTTTAGTTACCTTCGCTCTATCTATCTCTATCTTTATCATTCTCTCCCTCATTCTTTCTCTTCGACCCGTACTCTCTACCGTTCTTTCCACTCTCTCTCTCTCTCTCTCTCTCTCTCCCACCCCCCTCTATCTCTCTCTCTTTCTATCTTCTACGACTCCCACTCTCCAGCACGACTTCGTGGAAAAGCTCACTCGACTCGCGGGTCAACGAATTCGCAATTACGATCTTTCACGTCGACGTGACTGCCCTCTCTCTCTCTCTCTCACACACTCTCTCTCTCTCTCTCTCTCTTTCTATCTTTCTCTCTCTGTTCATCTCATTCTCTATCTATCTTCCAACTTTGGAATCTTCCAAGTTACCCCTTCCTAGTCCACCCTTACTTCGTTCACAACCACCATATTCTTCCTTTTCTTCTTCTCCTCTTTTCTTTCCTTTTCGTATTTTCATACGTTTTCTCTCTTTACTTTCATGATTCTCTCTCTCTCTCTCTCTTTCTCTTTGCATTACTGTCTGATCAGTCTCGGTTTGAAAAGTATTTACTACCTCGTTCTTCCTCCTCCCTTTCCTTTTCTCACCGTAACTTCACATTTATTTCGACTTTTCTATATCTCTCTTTATACTCTCTCTCTCTCTCTCTCTCTCTCTCTCTTTCTCTCTCTTTTTCTCATCTCCTCACGTCGCACTCTCACACAAGTTTATATCCACTTTACTTAGCATTTTATTTCTAACATTCTCGTATATGTCGTCGTGTCGTTGTCCTCGGGGGTTGAGACCATAACGAGATTTTCAAGATCTAAAAGAGGCCTCGTAATCGTCTTAGACTAGTATAAGTCGCTTTTCCGTTCTTTATTTTACACGCGCTATACACGAAGACGTTGGTGGTCTTCTTCGCGGTCGAACAAAAGTACGGATTCGAACGGTGACATCTTCCTGACAACTTTTTCGAAACTATTTGTTTTCTATCATCATCATCATCTTCATCACACACACACACGCACACACACACACACACACATATATATATATATATATCAATAATTTTGTGTACAATTTTTGTTATCCTGAGAAAATTAAAAAATAATTATAATTAACGGAACTTTGTATTCTTCGTCGTTAATAATTACATTAAAAGAAAAAAAAAGAAAGGAAGGAAAATGATATGCAACGAAAATTATATTATTCGAAAATAATTATACATCGATATTAGTTCGAGGCAAAAATATATTATATATCTATTCCTGCACGAATGAAAAATTTTTTTCGCTCGCTTTCCTCCCCGTTACCAATCCTCCTACCCCTACCCTCTCCCCTTTATGCCACTGGCAAACCCCTAACGACATTAGAAGTCTAGACGCTATACTTTTGAAGTAGGTATATCTCAAAATCACGAGGAAGCACTTTTCTCGTCTCTTTGAACGACTACTCCCGCCCTTCTTTCGATTTACTCTGCCACAGGACTTTCGTGCGCATACACACACACACACACACACACACACACACACACACACACACACACACACACACACACACAGATGGACATATATATATATATATATATTCATATATACATGTATGTCCTGTCTTCTCTTGAATATTCTCGTGCATCTTCGCGAAGAATGGTTTGTATTTTTGGTAGCGAGGAGGTGGTAGGAGTTGGAAGAGGCGGAAGAGAAACAGGGGGACGGGGGAAGAAGAAAAGAGAAAGTAGAGGAATGAAGGAGAAGGAGTAGAAAAGATGTAAAACAAAGAAAAAGAGAGCAAAAGCCTCTGGGATAGTACTTTTGCATTGTTGCGTCATTTCTCTCCTTTCGTCGCGGCACTCCTGCGTGCCACGACGCCTCGTCGTACGTGCGTGAGTGAATGAGCTAGCAGTGCGCGGGAAGGGGGTGGGGGTGAATCGGGGGTGGAGTATGGCGGGGGGAGGGGTACGGGATGAGTTAGAGGGTGGGTGCGCATGAACTCCCTCGCGTGAGCCTCGCCACGTCTTTGCTACACCCGTACCGCCACATGTACGCATTGGCGTCGAGCTCGTTCCTAATGAAATATCAAATTTTCGATCTATAATTTATATTCTCTTTTTTCCTTTCCGTTCTCTTCTTTTTTTTTTTCTTTTCAAATATAACAGTAGGATATTGTCTTTATCAGCACCGAATTATTCCTGTTAAATCTTATTTCTTGTTAAAGGGTTTTTTGTAAATAAACGGTATATAATTCGATTGATATTTCGTTTATCTAATATTTATGCGTATATGATTAATTGAAAGATAAAAATTAATTAATTATTAATTCGTTATAATTATTACCCTTCGGATTATTTCGCTATTAAATTGATAGAGATATTCAATGGATTCGTTCGTTCCTCCTTTCAATTCCATATGCACGTGCATCTCCGGGGTTCCTCGTCTAGTTTTAATCCCCCGTAAAGAAAAAGGGATTTAAGATTCCGTCGTTTGATCCGTAGCATGGCATAACCATGGCGACGTGCTTTACGCTCGTCGAGGGAGAAAAAAAAGAGCTTCGATATTTTCAACTCTCTGAAAAGGTACGTTACTTTTTATCTTGGAGACAATACGTTAGAAATGAGAACGGGGTTGCGTCGAGAATGTAATACGATTAAAATTCTATGACGGATTTTAATACGCGGCAAAACCCGTCGTAGGCTACGCCTATGCGTGAAATGCGCATGTACCCATCGTATACGAGCGTGACTGAAAGAAAAAGGGGTGAGAAAGAAATAGAAAGAGAGAGAGAGAGAGAGAGAGAGAGAGAGAGAGAGGGAGAGAGAGTACTACGTTGGCTAACAAAGCGTTTGAAGGGCCGTTGCATTGTTTTTACGTTGCATTGTCGTTGTTGTATTTCAAAGCGTGTCAAAAGAACGTAAATCTATGACGTAGCGCGCCACTGCAATCGCTTTTTTCCTCTTTCGAATTCCAATACTACCGACGCGTATTTGCGTGCGAGGGTACTCTCTCTCTCTCTCTCTCTCTCTTTCTCTTCCTCGCACGCACGCTCGCGTTATCCTCGTGTCGAACGCAACACACGAAACCAATTTATGAATTAACCAGAGAATCCAATCTTTACGCCTCCATTGAACAGATCATGTTCGAGGCGAAAAAGAAAAGAGTAAATGTGAAAAGGCAAATGGAGCTATGATCTTGTTCCGTTTCGATATGGCATCCATATATAGATCAACGTTTTATTAAAATCAACGAACTTTTTTCATCGAACATCCGTTGTTACTTGCTTTAGTTTCATTCGTCGCAAACTTGCGTCTGTTTGTTTTGTTAAATATTCGAGCTTAGTTAATTGTGGCAGGCTTTCGTAACGCCATCTAGTGATCATAAGTGGTGTCTATCGAAATAACCATAGAAAGAATATTTCGAGACAAGCCATAGTTGAGTTTTGGTACTCGTAAATGAAACACCTGACGGGTGAGCGTTCTTATTGTCTGTGTGATTATAATCGGATTCTATAATACAATGGACGAGAACAACAATTTCTGAGGATACCTACAATTTGGTATCATCATTAAGTTGAGATACCATAGTGAAATGACAATTCAATCAGGATGTGCTCAATCGCTCAGAACGTATCTATTTATATATATGTATATATATATGTATATATATATATATATTATGATTAGATAATTTTTTTAAACAATAATATAAGCATTCATGCTCGTAGTTAAGTAGTATGAATGCTTATACTATAATAAAGCGACACTGTTAGACAATAATATGTTAATTAAATGTTACATAAAAGAATATAAATAAATATTAATCAAATGGAAAATAATATTTTTCAATTGATTTCACATTTCTCCTAACACCTAACGCGTATTTACCTCTTAGTACTTCGTATTTTACTATTAGAAATTTCAAATACTAGACAAATCGCAATGTTTTCCGCGAGTCGATTCGATGTTACGCGAAACTCGTACCATCTTCTGATAAGTTATGTTCTCCTATTCGAAAATTCAAATTCTGCGCTACACGAAAATTTTTCCTGCAAATCGAGTATTGTATCAAGATCACATAATGCGCCAAAAGGTGGCACGATCTCGCTCCTGATAATTTATATTCTCCTATTCGAAAATTCAAATTACGGAGACCGTGAAAAGTTTTACCTCAAATCGGAATTTATGTTAGGATCACATGATGCGCGAGGAGGTGGTATGCGAAATCGTACCACCTCCTTGTACGCAGTTATCCTATTAGAAATTTCGAATCTTTGACAAGCCGAAATTTTTTACCCGAAACGATTTCGGAATCGAGACGATATGACGTGTGAAGATGTTTTATGGGGTCGTACGAGAATAAAGAACACATAATTTCCGTTTATTTTTATTTACTTAAATGCAAAATAAGCTGATTTACATTTTTTTTTCCTTTCTACATTTTTATATACACTCATATAAAATACTTTATAATACAGCATTACAAAAAGATAAGTTTGTATGTTAATTATATTACATGAATTGTTTATTAAAGAAGAAATTTTATTCGGTAGATATATTATATTATTATTCATTATTATAATTCGTATTTCTCTCGGGACAATTCCCGCCAAAGATTGGTTACATAAATTTTGGTGATATAGCGCCTTCGGTGTCTAATATATTCGTTTTCCGAAAGGGATTATTCATCCTTCACGCAATGACGTATTTAATTATAAAATTAAAAAGTATAATTGCTTATTCGGTAGATAAAATCATTTACTAAATCCGACTATTTATACATTTATACCAACACATAATATTTGCTTCAACTAATTAATGTTTACTCTTATAGATATTATTTAGAGGACAAAGATTGTTTAATGTCTTATAAAAACAGACGGCTTATTGCAGTACTCCAATGCTTAATATCTTTTCTCTAGTCCTACGAGGATTTGATTTATCTACCAGTCAGGTTATCGTAGAGAAAGTCTTTAATCCACTTAAGCGAGGGCTCGTTAATCTTCCTTCCAAATGTAAGAGAATAATATAAAGTGTAATGCGTATCGACGATTTTTATCCAAAAAATAGGTTCCTCCAGAAAGAAAGAGAGAGAGAGAGAGAGAAGGATAGAGAAAACGAATTCTTATTACACTCCATGGGGATCCAATAAAATATATAATCTCTTTTCTCGTAAGCTTCCGATAATAGTCCTTGAAAAATAATACTCTATCTTATCCATACTTCGGTATCTCCCATTAGACTTATCTCTCTATTTTGTCTTTTTTTTTTTTTTTTCTTAAAACAAAAATAAATAAAAAAGAAGTTTTCTTCGTTAATGCATAAACTATTATCTCCAAGTTATATAATAGACATATTCACACGTCAGATATAATAATATAAAAGGTGTCACGCGGTGCTGCATACAGATGGAATAACTCTCAACAATGCTGACACATTCGTATTTCATGTGGGGGAAATATAGAAGTAGAGGTGTGCTAACGTTCGCCGAACGAAGTTCGAAAAGTTCTCAGTGAAAATGGTCAATGTCTAGACGGCCGACAGCAAAAGGACCACGTAATAAACGTGTATGCTCGAATGAAAGGAATCGGTTCTTTCCATATATCTGTATAACTCGAATCTCAACGGTTGAATTAATTTCGTGAATTATCTAATTTCCCCTAGAATCGTCTCCAACCATTCTGATAACGTTAAGAGAACATAGAGAGAGAGAGAGGGGGGGGGAGAGAGGGAAGAGAGAGAAATAGAAAGAATTAGATCTGTTCTTCCAATTTCGTTCGATAGAACATTCAGTTTGTTGAATTTTCGATTGACAAAGGCACATTTAAATAAACTAGAAAGGAAAGGATAATGAAATCTGGTAAAGTGGTGTCGCACGAATAGGAACGAAATTATCAAAAGAATGAAAAAGAAAAAAAAAAAAAAAAAAAAAAAAAACGAGAAAAATTCTTTCGAGCACGAATTTTTTCATGCACATACGGTAATAATGGTAGTCAGCCGACTGCGACGAGACCAGAGACCAGAGTAATCTCGTCAAATTACGCACAGTCTTTAATTTCCGGCTACTTCCCTTCGACATATTCGATAAAACAGACAGAATAACATGAAGGTCGTAAGGACGAACCTCGAATATCGACGTATTATATGTACATAATATCTACGTATGTAAACGACGATAGATAACACATATTTCCAAAAGTACGAAGATTCGAATTATTTAAAAAAAAAAAAAAAAGAAGAAAAAAATAGAATTAAACGATTAACTGTTAGAGTCACCTATCTCTCATGCGAAAAATTTTTCGTTAAAAAACAGATAAGTGTATTAACGTTGATACACCCTCCCGTTATAGGTATATATACCGTGTGTATATGCATGTGTGTGTATATATATATATATATAATATATAAGATATACGTACTTACGTGCGGTTTTGTCGGCGATCGATAAAGAAAAAAAAAAAAAAAAGAAAAAAGGAAGAGGGAAAGAAAAAAGAAGAAGAAGCAGTTATCGCGCAAATTTGGAATGATTCCAATCCGCGTGCCGACGACAACGACAACGACGAGGACGAAGAAGACTCGTCGTACTAAAAGTTGCGATAGAGGTAAAGACAAAGATAAGAGAAGGGGAGGGTGGAAATACTTTTCGCTTATTGGACAATTTCTGACGGACGTATTGTCGATAGTAGAGGTAGTACGCGAGACGAAACAATTCGATCGAACCGACTAAGATGGATCGAGTATCGACAGCCAAATCAATTGTCTCGTTCGTCCTCCAAAATGGCGGACTTTACAGACGTCTCATACTTGTTCTTTACCCCCCCCCACCCTTCCCCCAACCCTAATGTCTTCTTTTCTCTAATGGGAAAATTTTCCATTAGAAAGTAAAATTCGAATCGACCATAACGAGAGAGATAGATAGATAGAGAGAGAGAGAGAGAGAAAGAGGTAAAGAGAGACTTGCAAATGTGCGCAATACGAGAAATTGACAGAGAAAAAAAGGAAATAAAAGAAAAGGAACGAAGAGATAGTCGAGAGTAAAAAAAAAAAAAAAGAAAAGAAAAGGAAGAAAAAAAGAAAAATCTTGGAAGGTTTCAAGTAGAAAAAAAAAAAGGAAAGGGAAAAAAATCTTATTCCATTTCGAACGAAATGAAATTACTAAGCGCGGCTAGTACGTAGTACCGGGTAAGTAAGTACGTACAGTACTATTTCTAAGCGGTATCGTACGTGCGACTGGAAAGTGGCTGACTTCTCAAACGGCAAGCTTTTAAATTCCATTTTCATCCTGACATGAATGGGAAGAGGCTAAAACTACGAACTCCGGCTATCTTTTCTATCGAGCAACGTGAAATGAGAAAGAGAGAGAGAGAGAGAGAACGAAAGAAATAGATATATAGAGAGAACGAGATAGAACGAGATAAAGAGAAAAGGTAAAACGAGCCCTTTACACGAACGAAGCTTCGTGCGTGTCCCTCGTAAATCGACGTCGATTTTTCGAACACGTAATCCGGGATAGTCTCGTTGAATTACGCAATCTCTAATTTCCGGTACGGCCGTCGCTCCCAACTAGGCATTGGGAGAGAAGAGATAGATAGAGATAGATGGATAAAATGAGAGAGAGAGAGAGAGAGAGAGAGAGAGAGAGAAAGGGAGAGACAAAAAAAGAGAAAGAGTGAGGGAGAAAGAGAGAGAGAGAGAGAGAGAGAGAGAGAGAAAGAAAAAAACTGAAAGAAGATAGAGATGGAGATAAACGGAAGGACTAAAAGAGAGAAAGAGAAAACGATTGGGTGGATGTGACGAGGCGCGGCGAAATTGCAACTGTCGGATCTCACGTTATACGTGCTCACCAACAACACACATACATACACGCATACGTACATGTACATATATATCCAATGAAAGAGAGAGAGAGAGAGAGAGAGAGAGGGAGGGAGAGAAATGCACACGCATGTACGAATGTAGACGTACTAGCTATTCCAGGACATCTCACCGTTCGTGTCCGGATAAGGCTGTCCTCCTTCCGGATCGATCGACGGATTTTGGTGTTGAGAGGAATAGAGATAGAAATAGAGTGAAGTAGAAAGAGAGAGAGAGAGAGAGAGGGGGGGGGGAGTCGGTCGTCGTCCTTACGTGTGCACCACGGATCGATCCTCTTTGGTTAAGCCTCACTAAGGACACGTATTTCCACAACGAATTCCTACTCGCGACTAAAGTGCAACTATTCGCTAGAAGGAACCATCTTTACTGGCCGCAAAAGTCCATCCACTCGTTTCTCGTTCAACTCATGTTACTCTCTCTCTCTCTCTCTCTCTCTCTCTCTCTTTCTCTCTCTCTTTCTCTCTCTTTCTCTTTCTCTTCGTCCGTCTGTCTTTGTCTCGAGCACTTCCGGACGAAGAGTAGAAACGTCGTTGGAAGAAGGATGCTCGTTTAGAGCTTCAATCCTCGAATGTTCTCGGACTATCCTTTTGCTTCCTTCTCAATGAAGCTAGTTTTGAATTGAAAGTTCCTTCGCCTGGTTGGCTCGTTTGTTCGTACGTTCGTTCGTTCGTTCGTTCGATCGTACTTACGTACGTTTCTACGTTCGTCCGTACATTTTTACGTTTTTCGTCCGTCCGTTCGTACGATCCTTCCCTCTTTCAATCGATCGAGATTAAGAATTAATTCCGAGAACAATTATTGTAATAAGATTATATCGAGATTTCGAAGAAATAAAATTGTTTAAATTAAATAAAATAACGACGTTAAGACGTTAGTTTAATCAAATTATACTCGTGGATACGCGAAAGGATTATTAATTATTTTATTTTTTACATTCTGTTTGTAGATCACTTTTAATGATTGTATTCACGATATCAGTTAGGGGTTAGGAGCTCGTTACGCTAGAGGATTGGGTATAGCAATGCCTATTATATTAAATTCGAACAAACGTGAAACCTTCATATATATATATATATATATACATATAACAAAGAGAGAATGAGAGAGAGAGAGAGAGAGAGAGAGAGAGATACTGCTAAACCTTCGCATGAATATCCGTTGGCTATCGATCTCCCCTGGATCACGATTTGGTTCACTGACTCGTTAAAATTGAGAAACGCACCGAAACAATCCGATGACTTTAATTAAGCGTACACGAATCAAAAGAATGCTTTTGCAATACGAGTTATTTTCATGTGTTAACAGCGACGGCGAAAATATTTCGAGAGATTACAGATGAAACTTTTATGAAAATTTCTTTCGTTATTACTTATACTCCCAATGGAAATGGAAGCAAACGAAACGAAGAATTGAAAAGAAAGGAAAAAAAAAAAAAGAGAGAAGAAAATAGTGGAAATAAATTAATCCGACAATTCGTTGGACGCTAAAATCCCTCGCTAGACGCTAGAAATCCATCCAAATGTTCTTCCATAGAAATTATTTTCTACTACGTTTGTTTTTCTTCGTCGAAAATAATTTTTTTTTCCTTTTTTTTTTCTTTTTTTTTCTTTTCATTACAACGAATACCTCGGTTCTTTAATAACGTGCGTTTATGAGAGTGCCGAGGCTCGTCCATGAATTTTATTAAAATAGCCGAATAGCTGGACGCACAGTTATCCAATCTCGACGGATCGATATTTGACAGAGATATGTACATTCGAACGTGTCTGACACTCCGTCCTGTTACTACTACTACTATTACTACTACTACTACTACTACTATTACTACTATTACTATTACTATTGCTATCATATCTACACTAAACCACGTGCTCTTCCTTCTGATATAATGGAATGCTCCTGAAAATCTCTGCTTTGCCAAAGCGTCAGCAGGATAAACGGCCGGGTCGACGCACATGGATCTTCGATGCAACGGTCCTGCACACTGCGATACACACGTGCATACGTAACAGAAATCTCGTTGAAAGGAGTGCGAACCTCAAAATCCATTAGCTAACGTCAATGATTATTTTTTTTTTCTTTTTTTTTTTTTTTTTTTTTCTTTAAGGATATTTCACAACAAAACAAATTGACGAGCTACCTGTTACCCTTATCGGTTTGATTTATTTTTCATTCGGCGACGTACGCGTTCAAAACTGAACGCGTTATAGATCGATGACGTCACATCGATCATTAGTTCCAAACTAATAACACATTGAGTTTCGACATTGCCCAACTCGCTCGTCATCAATTTCAGAAGTTGATTCCACATTCACGTTTGGTTACGTCGAACTATTTACATTTACCTTCATCTTGTAAATTCGAAACTCCTGTATTGATTTAAAGACAGAAGAAACGATTAACATAGAAGATGATAACCGGTCTTATTGATACGAGTAATCGCACGATAATATCAACCCTGTCATATAAATCGAATATAAAGATTACCGTACAAAAAAAAAGCGAAAAAATTATACCGAAATAAAGAAAAAGAAGGAAAAAAACTAATCGTAATATTAGTTACAATTAGTTTGTAACTAAAAAGTCGTTCAGGAATCATTATTCTCGTATATATTTTCGTTATAACTATGTATAAACTAACTCTTGTTAATGCGAACAGTATCTATTACACAACGCTTCGCAAGACGACACTCTTCTTAATTAAAAAGGATCAATCGGAATACGAAAAGCTTCGAAAGAAATTTCTTTCTTATCCGTCTTTTTCTCCTTCTCTCTCTCTCTCTTTCTTACACACACACACACACACACACACACACACACACACACACTTTCTTTCTCTCTTTCTCTCTTCTTTCAAAAGGAAGGATCGTTCTCCGTTCTGATCGAAAAGGAGAATGAATACGCATGGAGATGCGGCGTCACAAAGAGGAGACAGAATATTGGAATTCGTATAAAAAGAATTTCACTTACTTCCCGTTTCTTTACTTCCTCCTCCTTCTCCTCCTACTCCTCTTCATCCTCTTTCTTCCCCTCTTCCTTCACCCTTTTCTCTTCTTATCAAACATCATCGTCGTCGTCGTCGTCGTCGTCGTCGTCGTCGTCGCCGTCGCCGTCGACGTCGTAGTATCGATCGGGATATCTCTTTCACTGTTATTCCTCTCCTCTCTTTCTCTCTACTCCTCTTATCCATCCTTTGTCCTTCTTACTTTACCTCTTCTCGATTCAGTGATAGACTTTTTAATTGAGAGAAGAAGGAGACCGCGTCGATGTCTCGTTCCCTGGCTCACATTTCTATTTTTCTTTCTTCCTTTCTTTCTTTCTTTATTTATTTTCTTTTATCTTTTTTGCTTTTATTTGTTCCCTATTTTATTTTATTATTATTCTTATTGGTATCGCGCGAACCCGGCCATTACGAATACAACCAAACTATTCATACCTCATCCCTCGTTTTCCACTTATCGTTGGAAGCTTGTTAACAGTAACGTCTAAAGCTCGTAATCCAGGCCGCAACGTGGAATTCCAATTTCTCAGCGAAGGCGAGACCAAGTACGCACCTCTCCCTATCCCTTAACGAGTGATGCATATTTCAACCATCCTCTACTCTCACACCCCGTACTTCAATACATCTCTCTCTCTCTCTCTTTCTCTCTCTCTCTCTACCTCTACCCCTCTCTTTGTCTCTCTCTCTCTATCTCTCTTTCTATCCTATCTCTATCTCTTTCTCTCACGGTCTATCCTTAACCACGAACTGATGATCGATAATAGGAAGAAAATGGAGTTACGTGATATTCTCTATCTTTAATCGTCTACATATTTATATATTAATTATATTCAATATATATATATGTATTTGTAATAATTATATTTGTAATTTTTGTTATACTATTTATTAATTATATTTATTCGGTTAAACGGAATGTCTTCTTTTACCCCTTCCCCCTTTTATCATTATCAAATCGTCATTTACATTTATTCTTCCACGTCGATATGACTTAGCCGTCGTACAATAATTTCTCTATCCGTTAAGCTTATCTCTCCTATCTTTCCTTCAAACAATTGTCCTTTCTCTTTCCGTCATACGCGCCATATCCTAAACCGTTTCAACCGCGTCAAATCGTATTTTAAGCCGCGACTCTGAGCGGGACGAGTCGGACTAAATAATTCATCCGATGAATTATTTCCATTTCCGCGATAGGTATAGATATACCTTAACGGTGAACTAACGAGTATCGATCCGGCCAATCGTCTTGCATTTCTAAAAGCGTAGCTTTATCCTCTTAATGTTCATAAAACATCCGTTTCGGGATCTACCAACTAGCGTGTATAAGTTTTCTCTCTTTGAATTCCACCTAGAATTGTGCCCAACTTTTCCTTTAACTTAAACAAAAAAAGGGAAAATATATGAAGAAAGAAAGAGAGAAGGAAAAACGTACGAGGAATGAAAGAAAGAAAAAAAGAAAAGAAAGGAAAAGAAAGGAAAACGAGGAGAAGAACGAGAACGATTAGATTAATCTACAAAAAAAGAAAAAAAAAAAAAAACGATTTCAGAATTTCTTTCTAATCCATACCAAAAACTATGCCGTGTGACCCGATAAAAGCTTTTTGCTTCCGTTAACGAAAGCAGCAAATTACCGAATAATCGTATACCATTTGGAGTTTAATTTCATGCAAATCTGAATAGATAAGGACAGGGATAAAGGATAGGAGAAAGAAACCGAGAAAAGATTGCTACCCGCTGTTAACCCCGAACGAACAGATCGATCTAACGTATAAAAGAGATCTCAAAGAGATTCGTGTTCCATCTAATCTTTCCACGTATAGCCTCAAACTCTCCCCATCCTATCCAACCCAACCCTCCATCCTACCCCGCCCATTTTATCGAATTCTATCCAATCGTTGGAGAGGCACTTAGGGTTTTAGCAATTATCCTATTGGTTGCTCGAATTCACGGCTAATGATTAGTCTGAGGTGTATAAATATAAAGAAGGAAAGAAGAAAGAGAAAGGAATGAGAAAGAGACCGAAGAAAGGGAATATAGACTGAATCGAAAGAAAATTTGCCACGTGGAAGAGTAAGAAGGAGAGATAGAGATAGAGAGATAAATATATAGATAAATATAAAGATAGAGAGAGAGAGAGAGAGAGAGAGAGAGAGAGAGAGTGAGAGAGTGAGCGAACGTGCGTGCGAGAGAGAAAGAAAAAGAAAGAGAGATAGAGATAGAGAGAGAGAGAGAGAGGGAGGGAGAGATAGAAAGAGAAAGAGAGAAAAGATTTACGAAATTACTTTTCATAAATCGCTGGCGAGAAGCCTTTTCTCAGCTCTTACTCGCGTAGAAAATGCAAAGCACATCACTTTCCCTCTCTCTCTATCTCTCTCTCTCTCTCTCTCTTTCTCTGTCTCTATTTCTCTCTCTTTCTCTCTTTCTCTCCGTCTTTCACACGCGATTCGCGTAGACAGCCGTGAAAACGTTTTTGCTAGCAGCGCACGTTGTCGTTAAGGTAATGGCCGAAGACAGGAGTACCGGGCCTCCGTTTTCCTCTTCGAGTTTGATGGAGAGGGAAAGGGTAGGACACTAGAAGAGGTTCGTACCTGCTTTGCGAACATTTCGATTCGACTCGAGTAGCGAGACCGTTAAAGCTTAACAAAAAAGAAAAGAAAAGATAACAGACAGGGGGGAAAAAAAGAAGAGCCAGCAAGTTTCCGCATTGAATGGTTGCGGCGACGTATGAGAGAAATTCTTAAATCAAAGCGTGCTCGATGGATAATACGAAGATGAAATTTTTAACGTTCGGATGATTAAGAAAATGTTAAAAATACGAAGAGAGAACGTGCAACGGAATATTACCGTAGTACGAAATATATCGAGTAAAATAAAATAAAAAAAAAAAAAAAAAAAATTACCGTGGAAAAATGAATGAAATAAGAGTAAAAATTAATAAGAAAAAAGAACTCGATAAATAATTATTTCGAGTTATACGAACAAACAAACAAAAAAAAAAATAAGAAAGAAAGAAAGAAAGAAAGATACGACAACAAGGATAAAATGAAATTAAACGTACCGTTGTTAATTTCTCATTGAATTTTCATACTCTCGTTTTATAGCTCAACGTGTCGTTCGATTTACCGACGTATCGATGCTTTCTTTTTCAACACATTTAAAGGAGACTCTCGATCGAACTAATTTTCTCCGGTTTTCCGACACGAACGAAACGTTCTTAAATCAATGTTTGTCGAAGCATGAGACATAAAAAAAAGAGAGAGAGAGAGAGAGAGAAAGAATAGAAAAAGAAAAAAAGCACGATAGTTTCATCAAACGTACGATTATAGATATCTCTCGATCGTCCTCGACGTCTTTTCTCGTACAATGTGATGACGATAGTAATAATAACAGACGATACCGACCGAGTTAAACGAGAAACTTAAAAATATATTATCCTCCATTACACAGACCCTTAATTGACGAACTCGAACGTTCAAGAAAGAAACATACTTTTCTTTGTATTTTTTTTCTTTTTTTCTTTTAATCTTTTATCCTTTCTCTCCTTCCATCAACACGTTCACGTATCCTTGGACCTTCGTTAGGATCCTCGTAAATGTAACTTCTCTTTTATCGATCTAACCTTTCGTTAATAGACAAATATAGAGATAAAGAGACAGAGAAAGAGAGAGAGAGAGAGAGGCTAAAATCGATTAAGAATTAACGATAACAACGTCGTAATACCCGAAGCATCGTGATAATCGATAAAGGTCATATTAACGAATAGCTATTGACGAAGAAAATAATAGACAAGAGGATCCTCGAAAGGGATAGTTACGCTTCGATGACCGAACTGTTACTGACTCGAATACGTAAACACTCGCTTGTACTAACTACGTGTCGATTTACACGGTGACCCACGTACGTTGTTACAATCTGTTTTCCTATAAACTACGTGTTTGCCGATACCTACTTTATCGTTTAACGAACACGATCGAAATCATTTATACAAATAAAAACGAAACGAACTTTATTTTTGATGAATTTAATGCAATGTTTTAATACGAAAACCTTCAAAAGTTTTCATTTCTATTGCTTTAAACGTTTTATTGCAATGAGATTGGACGGATGGGTGATTGATGAGCAAATGAATGAGATGAGAGACAGAGATAGAGACACGTCAGAGAGATAGAGAGAGAAAAAGAGATAAATAGATAAAGAGAGAGAGAGAGAGAGAGAGAGAGAGAGAGAGAGAGATAGAGATAGTTCTCGCTTTCCCGCGCATTTAATCTTCCGTGGGGGCATTCCGTCAAATCGATGTGAAATTTGGGTCGAATTCGGCTTAGCGGAATTGATTTCCTCCGGTTTCTCGGTTATGAACAATGTGTATGGCCAGGACGGTGTTTAGATCGGATTTACGAAGCGGGTCGCTTCGCTCCCTTGCGCTTGTTGAAAGACCGACTCGAATTGAGCAGCGAGTCGACCGAATTAAACCTACACTACCCCTTCCTCTACGTTGCTATCTACATCCCTTGCTTGTAACACTACCGTCACTCACTATCACGACCACCAACATCAACACCAACGCCAACACCAACGTCAATCTTCGCATCTCTTCGATGATCTTTTATTCTCTTAAACCCACGGCAAAACGTGATATCTTTTAATTTCTCGTTGAAAATTATCAACGAGTATATAAAAGTACGTTCGTACATAATGTACGTTCGTATTTACCCGTTGAAAGTAAAGATTTGGCTCGATAAATTTGAATATACGAATGTTTTACTTAAGAAAATGATCGGGATTATAGTTCGTATGGATGGATTGATTCCTTTAACGAATTTATTTGTTTTCTTTTAAACATCATACTTTTATTTTGTTCGTATTAGATATGTTTTCTTGCTCTCTCTCTCTCTCTCTCTCTCCCTCTCTCTCTCTGTCTCTATATATCTATCTCTTTCTCTCTATGGTGACCTTTTATTAAACTCCTTCTTCGTAAGAACAATAGAAACACGTGTCAAGACTTGTATCACGCTACAAGCGCATATCATATTTTTTGTTATCCTTTCGTTCCTTTTTAACGCGCTTTAAATCCAAAATCGATATATATATATATATATATATATATATATCAGGTACCACGCTATTTTTCCATATTCCCTCATTCAGTCTGTATTTCTTACCTCACCGTTTCTTTGTCAGATCTCGAATAACGAATATTTCTTCGTAATATATCCATATTATCATCTCGATTTTGTTTCTTTTTTTCCTCTCTGTTTTTTCTTTTTTTTTTTCTTTTTAATGTTATCGGTATTTCGAAATATTTCAAAGGATGAAGACAAGACGATTTTCAAAAACTCCCTTTCGCTTCGTCGTAACCGAACGAGAGCAGCGTATTTTACTGATCGTAGAATTTCAAAGGGAAGACGGGGAGTGGGGGTGGGTGAGGAGGAGGAGGAGGAGGAGGAGGAGGAGGAGGAAGGAATGGGTTAGAGTTAAGCGTGTAAAAGCTATCGCAGTCCATTGTGTGTAGCCGTGGCAGTAACAAAGTCGAAAGTATAGATCGACGCGTCGCGTAAAATCGTGCGACGTTTTTCGAGGTCTCCCAGGCTTTCCCCCTTTTTTTTCCATTGCCGCTAAAGCAATGGAAAAGCGAGGGAGAACCGAAAAAAGAGACGAAAAGAGAGGTAGAGATAGATACAGAAAGAAAGAAAGAGAGAGAGAGAGAGGAAAAAAGAGAGAGAGAGAGAGAGAGAGAGAGAGAGAGAACAGGATAGGAATGACTGGGTGGGGTGTGAGGATACTCTCTCGCAAAGCTTTAACATAAATTTTAATGGAAACTGAAATCTACGTCGAACCTACCGGGAAATATATCTCGGCGTGCACGCGTCCGTGAAATTTAAATCCGTGATTTTAAGCGGGTTACGAATGAAATATTCCCCCCACTCTTTTTTCTTACTCCCTTTCCTACCTTTTCTTTTTCAATTTTTTAACTCCGTTTATAGTTTCGGAAAATTTTTCTTTTCCCGCGAAAACTACAGGTGGAATAAGGTGAGAGGATAGTGAGAAAGGGGGAGAGGGAGGTCGAAAGCTTTCGTCGTATTTTCTTTTTTCTTTTTATTCGCTATCTCTCTCTCTCTCTCTCTCTCTCTCTCTCTCTCTCTCTCTCTCTCTCTCTTTTTTTTTATGTAAACGAAAAGATTCTCGGGGAAAAAATTTCGCGAACGGTTCTAAACGATCTCGTTAAGTAAAGGCGCGCGCGACGTGCGAATGACCCCAGGCGAGAAAGACCCTTGACCTCTCGCAGCGAAGCACTCACCCTATGCCAACACGCTCGTACTTTTCGTCGTCGTCCTGTTATACTTGCTCCGTAAGCTTAGCATGCGAATTGTCAGTATGTATGTCATGTTTCTGTAAAAATTCACAATGACGAAAACGAGGAGGGAGAAAGAGGAAGAAAAAGTGGAGAACAGAAGTGGAGGGAGAGCGAGAGAGAGAGAGAGAGAGAGAGAGAGAGAGAGAGATGGGGGGGTGGCGGAGGGAACGAAGAAAAAGAAAAAAAGCTCGACGTAACTCGGACGAGAGTGCCGTAGGAGAAACTAACTTTACATTTGCAATACGAAACACGCCGCGCTTACGTCCTGTACCCTCGAGTTTCTTCTCTTTGACAAGAAGAAGAAGAAGAAAAAAAAAGGAACAAGAAGAAGAAGAAGAAGAAAGAGAGAGAGAGAGAGAGAGAGAGAGAAAGAAAGAAAGAAAGAAAAGCAAAAGTAAGGAACAGAAACGAGAGGAAGAAAAAAAAAATAAAGTTGGCATCGTTAATACGAATGAACACATTCGTCCATACATATATATGTTTGTATGTATGTACGTATGTACGTGTGTGTATATAAATATATATACGTAATATATATACTTTTATTTCTTTCTTTCGTTTTTGTATTTTTTTTTTTTTTTTTCCGAGAGAATCGAAGATAAAGAAATAACAAGGAAACGGAGGGATGGAATAAAAGCATTCGTCGGTCCGGTTGTTTTTATCTCCAGAATAAAGGGAGTGAGAGAGAGAGAGAGAGAGAGAGAGAGAGAGAGAGTTCATTTTTACGTTTTTATGTGAAAAAGTGGGAAGAAAATAGAAAGAATCGAAGTTTGTATTTACGGTAGCTTCGAGAGTCTTGGCACTTTCCATTCGTCACGCGATTCCATCTACTCCGCGATCGAAGTTCACGAGAAAGACCAATCCCACCTTCGCTCTTTATCTTTCCTTTTTTTTTTCTTTTAGTTTCTTCTTCTTTTTTCGTCCCTTTCTCTCTTTATTTTCTCTTTGTTTGACTTAGAACTTCAATCCCTGCGCCAGTAAGCGTCGCGAACGATCGATCGATCGATCGATCGATCGACTTCGAATTCGACTTCTATCGAGTCCTTTTTTTCTTTTTATTTGCAGCCTCGTCGAGCAACCTCGGAGTTGTCGTCCTCGGTCAGCAAGGTCCAGAATTCGTTCTCGAGCCACCAAGCACTTTAGTTTTCTCCAACACAACCGGCTCTCAATTGAGTTGCTCCGCGCATGGGAGTCCAACGCCACACGTCACGTGGATAACTAGTCCGGATCAAAGATCGGTCTCGGCGGTTCCCGGACTACGGTAAGTTTCTTCTATCTTTGATTTCGAATCTTATTTTTCCTAACTATAAAGAAAAGGAAGTGAGAGAGAAGAAAGAGTGACTTTCGGAAAAGGTTTGGAAACTTTTGCATGTCTGCTTCGAACAGATTTTATCAAGAGTGACTTCAAAGAATTTACTTTGATTTACGATAGGTTACTTCGGTGATAAAAAAAACCTCGCTTGACTTGGGTACGAAAGTAGAAAAAAGATGGAGTTAGAGAAAGAGAGAGAGAGAGAGAGAGAGAGAGAGAGAAGGAAAAAGAAAGGAAAAAGTTACTTTCAATTTCTCATTTGCATTCGTTACGGTAATGGAAAGTTCTGATTTTTCGTTCCGTACGATGCGATAAAATAAAATTGACCTCTCGATGATTAAATCTATTATTTTCTCTTTTTAATGTCATTCCGTTTCTTCTCCCTCTCTTTTGTTTTTTTCCTTTTCGCTTTTTCTTCCCTTTCTTTTTCTTTCTTTCTTTCTTTTATTTTTTTTTCTTTTCTTTTATTTCATTTCACATTCAGAACCTCCCACAGATCGAAAACACCGAAACGTCGGTGGAAAAAAAAGTTAAATTTGAATTAGCGGTAAAAATCGACACGGGATTTATATCGGACCGCAATCGAGTTAACGAGCTTTCGTCAAAATAAAAATCACAAATAAACGGAGGAAAATGAAAATTCTCGTAGATTCGGGTATAATCTTCGACTCTACGAATCGTGTATTTCGAATTCCGTAAAAGCAACATCCCCGAGTAATCCTTTCGGATATTTCGAAGTCCAGATAGCTCGCTCGATCTCTCGTACGGTCAGCTCGGGGGCCCCCATAAAACGGCGGTTTTTCGTCTAAAAATTCGATTCGGAATTTACAGGAGCGCCCGCCGCAACCGGTCCGCTCTAAGCGGATCAGAGTACCAAACGGATTTGAAACTTCAACGGCGGCCTAAATTGCTCGAGCTTCCTGTCCAGAGCAAACGATCGATCCTTCTAGCTCTCTCTCTCTCTCTCTCTCTCTCTCTCTCTCTCTCTCTCTCTCTCACTTTCAAATATTTCTCTGCGACCCATTTATTTTATTTTTCATTTTCCTATTACTATATAATTCATTATCCCATTTATTGTATCTCTATTTTCGAAACTACATATGAACTACTATATATAAAAGCTATAATACATAAATCCGAAGGATTTATAAACGAATTTATAAACGGATGGATAAACAGTCTCGCGTAAAATTTCAATTATATTTTACCGTCCCATATAATACCTATTATTTACAATCGTTTGCCTTGTAGAATGGAATTTTATATATATATATATATATATATATATATATATATATATATATATATATGTATGTATGTATGTATGTATGTATGTATGTATGTATGTATGTATGTATGTATGTATGTATGTATGTATGTATTGTTTTTCTTTGTCTTTCATTTTCTTTTTTCCCTCCTTTTTTTCCTTAATAATTGCCTCTCTTTTCTTTAATAATTATCAAATAATAATCTCGTTAATTATTATTTGAATAATCGCACGACGACGGGAATCATTGTAGATATTCTCGAAATATATAGAAACGAAGCTATAGAAATCGGTTTCGAAGTTAGATACACGAAGAACTGGGAGGTTCAGCTTTCGTTTTAGTAAGCCAGTTGGATAAGTAATTGGATACGATATCTCGAGCGAAATGAACCGCGACAGGGAAGACTCCTTGCCGGAAATTCGACGGCGTAATGTCCGGCAATAGCAACGACCGCATTCGAGGAAACTATTTCCTCCCGTTAATCGAAACGTTCCTCCGAGCTAGCATGCTTCTCGGTCTTCCATCTCTATTTTTCATGATCTTCGTCTGTCTCCTTTCC
This sequence comes from Dolichovespula saxonica, assembly GCA_911387935.1. Lineage (NCBI taxonomy): Eukaryota > Metazoa > Arthropoda > Insecta > Hymenoptera > Vespidae > Dolichovespula > Dolichovespula saxonica. The sequence goes on from OU426997.1 coordinate 5,481,728, forward strand.
TTTCTATAACGAAGATCTTTTAATGGGATGTATCCATATAAAAGAAAAAAGAACAAAAAAAAAATATATATATATAATTTGATGGTAACAACGAGTAAGATTAAATTCTTTTAAAAATGAAGATAAAAAATCTCTATAGAAGATAAAAAAAAAATACAGAGAAAATAAGAGGACGTTGATTACATTGACTCTTTTTTTTTTTAAGTATCACGATTATTCTAATCTTCTTTTTTCTTTTTTTTTTTTTTGGTCCATACTAAGTTCGGTCTCATTTATAAATAATCCATTAATCAGTTAACGCGCGTATGATGAATTAACTCGATCACCAAAAATTTGAACGAAAAGAAAAAAGAAAAGAAATAAATGAATCCCTTGTCCCTCGTACCAATTAAAACGAAACGAAAGAGAAAAAAAAATCTGAACAAAAAATATAACAAGTCTTGATCCTTCATTTTACGACGATTCGTCGAAAGTTCCTTATCACCGTCCTATCTATTTTATTTTCGATCGAAATAAATTTCATAAATCCACATTCGACGATTGAAAGTCTCACCAATCGAAAGCTTAAGATCGTACTGCGACTTACTATTTTCTTGAAACTTTTTCCAAAATTGACAAAATTGGTCGCACATCGATGTTTCCAATAAGTATAAAGCTTTTATTTTTCTCGATACTCATATGGACGGTTAAAGAGTAAATTAAGAACGGAGGAAGGGCAAATAAAAAAGGAGAAGGATAAAGAAGATAAATAGATAGATGGACGGATGGATGAACGAATGGATGGATGGATGGATGGATGGTTGTGTACGTAAAAGGATATGTGTTAACAAAGTACAAGATGAAGTGAGAAAGAAAAAAGAAAAAGAGAGAGAGAGAGAGAAAATTAAAGAGGACGAGTAATGAGCGAGATGGAAAAACAGGCCGATTCTCTCTCTTAATGGTGCTCATCCAGCAACTCGACGTAATTTTACTCAAGTACACGAGAGAAGTGAGAACTTTCGATTTTTATGAACCTTTTGTGGTCCCTAGAGTAGCCAAGAGATTGAGAGAAGAGAGAGAGAGAGAGAGAGAGAGAGAGAGAGAGAGAGAGATAGTAGGGTACTTTTTCAAAGTTAAACCTTCGAGAGATGAAATAACCCTTGATAGACTTCCCACGAGCACGGTATTGATGCGTTGTACCAAAGAGATCCTCAAAATTAAAACAAAAAGAAAAAAAAAAAAGGTGAAGGGAAAAAAGGAACATGCGAGAGAGAAAGAGAGAGAGAGAGAGAGAGAGAGAGAGAGAGAGAGATGATGATGAAGTGTTAGCGCGAAATTGAAAAGTCCTTCTCGTTCGAGCCATTCGAGTCACTGATTTAACCGTGTTTTTGTCCCTCTTTTTATTTCCAAGAGAGATATCGATCGCAATCGAACGACTACGCATGGAGGGATCGTGAAGAGAAAAAAGGAAAAAAAAAATAAAAAAAAAAATAAAAAAAAGTAGGATACTCTCGAAAGATAGCAGGAAACACGAAGCTCGATGGAAAACGTATCTAGCTGAACGAAAACGAGTCGTTCAATTTTGATGAACTTTCAAGGATGCGTGTCCTCCTAGCGTCGGCCATGAATCTTTCTATACGGATTCGATATCCACGGGACTTCGTATTCGTCGATCGTAAAATACGATACGCGAAACGTATTTGAAATTTTCGTTGGTTGGAAAATTCGAACGTGTTTTTAATCATTTTCTTTTAACTAAATATATTTATATCCCTCTCTCTCTCTCTCTCTCTCTCTCTCTCTCTCTCTCTCTCTCTCTCTTTTTCTATCGTTTTTTACTCTTCGACAGAACAAAAAATTCTCATCCTGAAAAGATAGAAATGAAACAGGAAGTAGAAGCAAAAGTGGAAATCTCGAGCGTCCGACGTCAATGGACACGAGAGGACGCCACACGGTCCTCTCCAATTCGATTTCAACGTCCAATCCCATCTCGTCGGATGGAAATCTCCTCGTCGTCGTGGCTGCTTTGAACGTCGTTTTCTTTTTACTCTCTTCCACTATTCCTCTCTCTCTCTCTCTCTCTCTCTCTCTCTCTCTCTCCCTTTCTTTTTTATTTTTTTTTCGTTTATTTTTACCTTTATCCTATTCAGCTTCATCCGGCCGTCGCCTTTCACAGATCTTACTCGAACGTTTAATTTCATCGTCGTAAAACAGAAAAGCGAAGTGAACGAAAAGAAGACACGAAGACGAAGCTAGGTGAAAAAAAAAAAGAAAAGGATAGAGAAAGGACGAGGAAGTAAGAGAGAAAGAGAGAGATTGGACGGACGGAAGGAAATGTAAGACTGTTTTCTCTTTTTTTTTTTTTCTCGTCGTCCTCGTAGTTGTCGTCCTCGTATTTGTCGTCGTCGTCGTCGTCGTCACGAAAGAACATTCATGGCGGTTCTTTCGCAACGCCTACGAAACGAATCACGTTTCTCCGCTTTGCCTCAGTGACATCAACACCACAACCACCACCACTATCGCCATAACCCCATCCTCCAACGTCACCGGTTACCACTACTAACCGGCATCCGCGCGCTTGTCGTTTTACTTTATTACTAAATACTATCACCAACACCAACTAGGTAAAATACTATAGTATTATGCATCTCGTAACTGCATTCACATGCGCTCGCGCGCGCGAGACTCTCGTCGAGATTCACGACGCAGGAAACGCTTGTCGGCTCACTCCATCCTTCTCTGTCTATGTCTATGTCTATGTCTCTCTCTCTCTCTCTCTCTCTCTCCCTATCTCTCTTTCTCTTTCCCTTTTATTTCATTTCATTTTTATTTTTACCTTTTTTTTTTTTATTTCATTTCCTACCTTCTCTCCTTCATTTTTTTTGTTTTCGTCGAGCTGTTACATTCGTTCGCTCGCCTCTATTTCTAAAAATTGTATCGAACAAAAACTGCGGAACAACAGAGAAAGAAAGAATATACATATATATATATATATATATATATATATATATATATATATATATATATATGACACACACACACACACACACACACACACATATATATATGTATAAATATGAACGTTATGGCCACGGTATTTTCTCTTACTCTCTTCTTACGCAACGAAAATTCGTATTTCCATAAATACTACGGAATTAAAGCGTCCACTCGACTCGTGATAATGTAACGAGCTTCTACGACCGACCGAGTTTTTCCTCCCCCCCCCCTTTACCCTCTTTTTCACATAATTTTCCCAACGTAATCCACGTTGATTTGATAGATCGTTCGCGATTCGTTCTCGCACATTTAACCGTTTGTTTCTTTATACCGTTCGCAGAGAAATACAACGTATGTATGTATGTATGTATTTATGTATGTATGTATGAATATATGTACGTATGTACGTATGGTATCTATGTATGTATTCATATACGTTGACGTGCGAGCAGTACGCTTTTAATCCACGTCGTCGTTGGATTTGTTTAAACGTTGGGAATGTAAATAAGCGGCCGACCACTGCAGTCGTGTCAGAATCCAACGAAAGGATATCGTGTTTGGTCGAGAAGAACGAGAAGATCGAGGACAAAGGATTAGTGGATGATGGATTCGCGAAAGAGAGAAAGAGAGAGAGAGAGAGAGAGAGAGAATGATCGCGACTACTAATTCCTCTTTCTCAACTTGTCCACGAGGGAAAGTTTCTCAAAGGAGAATTCATTTTTTTTTTCTTTTCATTTTATTACGAACAAATTTTACCTTCCCTTTTTTGCTCTTTATTCTTCTATACTTTTCTCTCTCTCTCTCTCTCTCTCTCTCTCTCTTTCACGCTTTGTCTCTATCTGTCTGTATCTCTTGTATTTGCAGCCTCGAGGGACTGGATATTTCTTCGTTACGGCTCGTATAATGTTTAATAAGAGAAACGGACGATCCGATCGAGTACTTACGCGAGCGTGCTTCACCGTACAGTTGTTTCTTTGCAACTTCAAAGCGAATTTCTCTTTATTTCTCTCTTTCTCTCTCTCTCCCTCTCTCTTAGTCTCTCTGTCTCTTTCTTTCTTTCTCTCTCTTTCTCTCTATCTATCTCTCTCTCTTTATCTATCTATCTTTCGTTTACACATACATAAACATGCGTAATAAGCTCGTATCAGCTTTATGGATTTCGTTCTACTCGACCAATCCCGAGTATTCCCATAAAAATGATGCATCCAATTTCTCGTAACGAGCAAGACGAATGATCAATCGATTTCCCTAATCGAAAAATTATTATTTAAGTGAAACTATTGCGAAATGTTTTCCTTTTTTTGTTCTCTTTTATTTTTATTTTTTTTTTTTTTTTATTTTAAACGAGCTATAATTAAAAAAAATAATTGCCTGGAAAATTTCAAATGGGACATACCCTGTATATCTAGGCATGCGTCTTATTTAAGTATACAAAGGCTAAGTAAAACATTCGCTAGCAGGGTCTTTGTCAGAAGCTGAAATTAGACGGCTCAGACGATGGAAAATAAAGTGAATTTTGCCGCTAGAAATTGTTCGTAAGCTTGCTCGTTCCTTCCTTCCGCACGAAAATCTCTGATGACGATAAGAAAATTGTTCGGTCTCTCTCTCTCTCTCTCTCTCTCTTGCTCTTTCTTTCTTTCTATTTTCTTTTGTACGCATTGTTTCTTATAAACTAAGGAACGACAAGATAATACGAATTAATAAATTAATGAAAATACAGGATCTATTTTCTCGAGATCAATGAAATTTTGTCGAATTTTAATAGTCCGATTACATCATTTATTACTTCCCTTAAAATCTTTTCGTCAATTCGTTGGATGTGAATTAATGATATATGTGATACATACGTACATGTATACATACCATAAGCGCGCACACTCACATATATACATGTCTATACAATGAGATAAGTTTTCCATCACAATATCCTATGATATGTACATATTAGATTTATTTTCCTTAGCTAATGTAGATACACTTAAATTGATGGAAAGTGTTCGCGTGAATCGTGGTAAATGCGATCGATGCGTCGACCGTAGTCGAACGAATAAACGAACGAACGAAACAACGCATCAACGAAGAATCGCGCTAGAGAACGTGTAGAGAATGCTTCCAGTTTGGCGTGAGCCCGTTACGCAAACAAACCCTGCAATACCTGCATCAACACCACCATCGGCCCACGCACTCACTGTGCTTGAAAACTTCGGAAGCAAAACCTTTTTTTTCTATTTTTTTTTTTCTATGTTTTTTCTATTTTTTTTTTTTCGATATCCTGGCTCCGATCGTACTGACGCTTTTGCAAACAACGAGTCCTCGCCTACTTCGATATGCATAGTTTACTTTGTCTCTTTTTTCCTTCTTTTTCCATTTTTTCCTTTCTCTTTTTGTTGGTACACCGAATGGAGATCACTCTTACCAATTTTTTACTGTTATTTTTTTCATTATTTATATATATATATATATATATATATATATATATATATATATATATATATATATTATTTCGTTTTGCTCTACGTCGTTACATAATATTCCTACCCGTTTAATTTTTCCTATTTCAATTGTTAATCTAATTCATCTTTGGGAGATCTATTATACGCAAAGGATCAATTAGATTGACTTTTGTTTTACTTCACGTTTTAAGCGAATTAGTATAAATTCGTTACTATATATCGGAAATATTGACAAGTTTAATTAACGCAAATAGCTTGATGATAGTGTAAAATAAAACCGATCGACGAGTAAATGATTATTATCATTAACTATTTTTATTTCAACTAATAATATACTAATGAGACAACTATATGACGAAATATAAAAGTATTTACGCGACGGTCAAAGAGTTAACACGTTTGAATAGTGGTAAAAAAAAAAAAATTCATTTATTTTCTTTTTTCTTGTCTCTTTTCTTTCTTTCTATTTTATTTTTTATTTTTAGATCACTAGGTCAACTAGCTTTAAAAACGTCGTTGCGACTATCTCGGACGTTCTTTATTGTTTCAGGCAACTGTTGGGAAACGGGACGCTTTATTTCCCGCCGTTTCTAGCGCAGGACTTCCGTGCAGAAGTTCACAACGCTAGATACAGATGTCGAGCGACCAGTTCCGTTGGGACGATACTATCTCGCGAGGTCACTCTACGTGCAGGTAAGCCATCCCCAAAGATTTATTTATTTTTACGAAAATTATTGCCATTTCCGAGAATAGATGATTCCTGAATTAATAATGATCTCGGCGAGCGAATATCGAACGTAAAATATACCGACGAAAATAAATCAGCCGGATAATACAAAATTAAAATGATAAACCTCTCCTACACACACACACACGCACATATATATATATACCTATGTTGACCTAATCGAAAAAAAAAAAATAGAAAACGAAAAAACGAGAATGTCGCCGATAAAATACGGATTTAAAATGCGTACATTTATTTCGATTAGAAACAAATCGATACGAGTAAGGGGAATAGGAAACTAACTCCGATAATTAGATAATTTAATAAATCGGATATTATAAACTAATATCTTAATGAAAGAAAGACAAAACGAACGATTCGTTTAATCTTTAATTACGAGAAAAGATAATTAAGGTACTCCCCCTCAAGGATATTGATTCATTTGCGCCGATTAAGGTAAGAAAAAGAAAAAAAAAGAAAAAAGAAGAAAAGAAAAGGAAAAGAAAGCGGAAAAAAGAGAAGGTTAAAGTATTCCCGTTTTCGAAATTTGAAAGAAAATCTAAAATGTCTTTCTCTCCATTAATTCCGTCGAACGTTTTATCGGCAAAAGCCACTTATGTACATATGTAGAGAGATATTTTCAATGCCGGCAGGTGATAAAAGAGGAAAAAGAAACGCAATATAACGTTGCAATGCTTGGAAATATTGCTACAAGGTTTTCTCATATTTACTTTATCGAGAAAGCTCTTGACCAGAAGCTCACAGTTGAGATCGTAGCTCTTCCTACAACGGTAATAACCATCTACTGGCTCTGATTCCAGAGAGAGAGAGAGAGAGAGAGAGAGGGAGAGGGAGAGAGAGAAGGAGGGTAAACATTACGTGCTCAAATAACACGCAGCGTGCAACTATAATATTCCTATATTCGCCCGCGGCACTCAATGAAAATTGCCATCTCGTGAACACCTGGTTAAATGTGCTGTTTACGTTTTATCGAGAAGTCGATCGAACGTTAACACGATGTTTCCTAACGAAAATCTCGATATCGTTTCGTAAAAGATTTTGATCGACTATTTTGTTGGGTGCGGTGACGAGGGGATAGCGGAGGGGAGGGGTATATACATATATATTTATATATATATATATATAGAGAGAGAGAGAGAGAGAGCGCGAAAGGATTCTCATTTAATTATCTAACACGATTGATCATTAATATTTATGTTAATATTCCGAGAACAATAAAATAAATATATATATATATATATATATATATATATATATATATATATATATACATATTTGATAATATGAAATCTATGTCGGAAAACGATCGATCGTTAAAATATCACTTGATATCTCTTTAATTCGACGCAAATCTAATATTGTATATCGACGTAATGTTATATATTCATAATCTTCGTATCGTATTAATGCGAACGAAAAGGATCGTTGTATTTGGTATACCTTTGTACTTCCATTCGATTTATCGCTTACTAAATGCATATGTACGTATGTACATACGTGTGTATATAGGTACTTGGATAAATAAATACATACACACATACATAGATACGTACATACATACGTACATACATAGATACATACGTAAGTAACGTAAGTGGTTGTAATCCCATGAGACTGTCTATCGTTCGTACCGTTTCTCTCAAAGGAATAACGATCGTATATACAATAATCGTGATCGTTCTGGTAGCGTAAGTGATTCGTAAAGATCGTAGACGGAGTTCTAAAGAAGAAACGTCAATTATCGAAGAGAAACGTAACGAGAGTAACGAGAGTAACGAGTACGTACTACGTCGTAGTAATAATAACCAAGTACCGAAGAAGTTTCTCAAGATCCCATTATGCCCGATAGAGGGCAACTATCCATGGGATAACCATCGCGCGCATGGGGCTATTGGCATCGGCAAATCACATTTACTCTGGGTTTGCGAGACTGGTCGCTATCCAAGTAAATACCAAAGGGGAAATGGTTGAAAGCCGTTAAATTGTATCGAAGGAAGTTCGATTCTCGAGAATAGGTGGACGCGAGGAAGGGGGGAGAGAGAGAGAGAGAGAGAGAGAGAGAGAGAGAGAGAGAGGGTCGAGAGGGGTGGTCGGAGGGTTACTGAAGTTATTTCGAGCTGTCTAGAAGGAGCACGGCGGAACAACGGGACAAAACTTTGTCCGGTCGGGTTAACCTGGGCCAACATTTAAAAAGGGGAGCCTGTGATTTTAAGCCGACTACTATTACTGACTCCGCACAGAGGTAAACCACTGGGTCTATACTGAAAACGGTTTTATCCTGCTTTTATAAGC